>WEKY01045062.1:0-23513 GCA_013390045.1 Picathartes gymnocephalus | reverse complement strand
TTGGTTGGTTGGTTGATTGGTTTCTTGTTTTTGTTCTGGTCTAAGAGAAGATGAAGAGGAAGGGGAAGGGAAGAGGAAAAAGGAAAAAGGAGAGAAAAAGCAAGGCAAGGTCCTAACTATTCCCGTTAATTCTTACTTGGACCCTCTAAAACCAGACAATTTCACAGTGTGGATTGGAGCATTACTGGAGACACCTTTTTAGAGATGTAAATCAATGCAACTTATTATTTACATCTGACAGTGAACTGTAAAAACTTGTTAAGAATGGTAAGGTGCGTAAACAGGCTTGACTGGAATTGTGAAGGTTTTTGGGGGGATGACATGACATGCACACATTATTATGCCAAGGTTAGACAAATGGCAATTTTGAAAATCCTAATAGACAGAATCTTTATCATATTATATGAAACTATTGACCAGGTAGTACCAGACCCTGATTATGGCATGTAAATGAAGATCAGGCTTCTGGCTGAATGTGTGAAAAAATATGTGGAAATATAGTGATACAGTGTTTCTGAAAGAAAAATAATATGGGGATGCAGTCTGAAGTTTGGACTGGCACAATTATGTGGAAAAAGATGATCAAAGACTTAAAGCTCCGCAATCTATTCAGCACATAATTCATAATGTTGTGGTATTTGCCTGGCTTAATACTTAAACACATACTTGGGACTTAAATGAAATCACTGAGTGCTGTCAGCCTTTTTGCCAAATACGGGTCAAGAAGCTAATAGCACGATACCCGGATCTGACTGGGAACTGTGCGAGATTTTGAGTTCTTAGGTGTGGATGGGCTCCAGCATGCAATATGAAGGAATATCCCCCATATTGCACACCTTCTGAGAGTGAAAATATAGAAAATGGTTGTATTGAGAACTCTTGCAAAGCAAATTCCAGCCCAGCATATAGTTTTCTCAAATACAGAGAGATTACATAGTCTGAGCTGGAATCGTTCCTCAGAAATAAAAGTAATTATACTAATTATGATAGTGAGGTCAGAAGTGGTCAGTGCATGCATACAGGGAACCAGATAGGTTGAAAGAATCAGGCAACTGGAAAGAGTAAGTCTAGGCTTTGACTATGGAAAAGAAATTGAATTATTGAAACTGAATTGCAGAGCCAATTTAGATGTACTCTCAGTGGCTTTAAGAAAAAGATCTTCCATACAGAAATGAGAGAAAATGTTCAGAGAGATAAAGTATCAATTGAAAATTGGGCTTTCCAGTTCATCATGTAAGAAGAGATTTACACTACAAAACTATATTTGATAATATTCTGCTTCAAGAAGCCGCACATATATGATAAAGAAATATTGAAAAAAGAGAGATGCAGACCAGAGCATCTGTGTTTTCACAAGAGCATTTCAATTGAGTAAAATCAGGAAAAGTCAAAACTGATAAAAATAAAGAAAAATATCTGTATATTTCTCTTCATTGGTACTTAGGTTGTGGAATGCATTGCTGTTGACTAAGAAGTTTTGTAAGATTTAGAACACAATCATTGGATAAAAGGAGCACATAGAGTAATATTTTGGAGACACCTTGCTACTGAGACAAGTTCCTCTCCAAATAATAAAGAAAAAAAAGAGACAATTGTGTGAAAAATATTGGAAATAAACTGCTGCACATATTTAATGGTTGGGAGCTAAGCTTCTTTCCATTATGAAAATACATATTTTAAGTAGGCAGATTCCTATCCTTTGTGGTACAGAAATTCCTGAGTCTGTGTTGATTTTTGATTCTCCTTTAATGCTGATATGATAGAATTTGAACTTTCTTCTCCACAAATGTGTAGATGAATATTTCTTCAGGGATACTGAGGAAATCGAAAGAAGAATGCACACATGGAAAGCGCAAAATGTAATTGTGTGCAAGTATCTATTTTAGAACAGCTAGCTTAACCAGAAGTTGGATAAGGTCTCTCTGATACAGTCCTGAGGGAGATCCAAGATATACATTGAAGTACTGACTGATGGTAGAGACCTTTAAAGAACAACTCCTACTTTTTTAAACCTAGAAAAGGAAGCAATTTATCTGCTATTGGTCTACACCAGAAGAACAAATGACAGAGATCTGTGCCAAATCAGACATAATTTCTTGGGAGTGTCATTCAGCACTCTCAGCATTAGTCAATAGCACTCGCCAATAATCTCACTTTTCTTCAATTTCCTTCCAGAGTATATGTTTCTGTGTAAAAAGTATAAAGACATTCTTGCATCGGCTTGTAAATTGAGGTCACTGGAGAGGTGTGACAGCTTCAAATACTTTAACAGTAGAGACTAATGAGTACTCAGGGTCCATTGGAAATTGATGCTATTTGTCCATATCTAAGGTTCATTTGAAAATTCTTCTGGAAATGTCTTCCCTTGGTGATGTTAGCATGTGAACAAATATTTTCTTTGTAAAAATAGTAATTGCAGTTTATAAACTGCTGGAACATAGAAATAGTTATTGTTTACTGTTTCAAGTAGAAAATGTACATAGGTTTGTTTGTTAAAGGGTATTTTAAAAGCTCCAGGTGCTCTATCTGATCACTTGAGTTATAGCTGAAAATGATAGTGATGGAAAATATTAACAAATTTAAACAGTCAAAAAATTAAAGAAGCAAAACAACACCCTTCAAGCTGCCCTAAAGACCTTGCTCAATATATTTTTCCCACACTCAGAAAGTCAAGCTGTTCACAAATAATGAGTCTGACATTAACAGTTTTTATGCCTGCTAAAGTAAACTGGATTGCAATCCATTTTATGTTATAAGGGAAGAAAGAGGTCTCATGATCTGGCTTTACAGTGTAACTGGTGCTAATTATATAAAACATTTTTTAGAATCCTACTGACTTACATAACTCTACAATTGATCCCAAGAGCTGATTAGAATTTGACTTCAGAATTTAAGAAAGATATAAGAAACAGTCAAATCAGGAAATAGAACAATTTCCATTTGATGGCATATTTTTTGTAGCATTTATACTTCCAAAATGATACAAATGATCTATTTTAAAAATTTTTAAGTATTTTAAAGCCTTTTACCCCAATGTGATAGAATCATCAAGCTAAACAATTATATGGCATGTCACAAGGTACTGACAGCTCAGCACACGTTTTCTGTACTTAAAGCAACATTTTCATGCACATCAAACATTCTTTAAAATAATAACAATATTCAGCATACTTTGTTATTCAGTTAGTTTGAACTGTCTAATTTGGTTTATCATGAGATTCCAGTATTTGCTAGATGTCTCAAGGACTGAGCACAGTTAGACCTTTGAAAACAACGGAATAGAAAGACAGATGGGATAAGGTTAATGGGCTAGTTTATCTTTTATAGAATATTCACATAGGAAAGACATGTGACAAGTTCCGAAACTGACAGAAACTCTTAGGTGGTGCTTTAATGATATTAAGTATTGCAAGACAGGGAACACAAGAAATCAGATTTATCGTGATCTTTATATTTTAAAATGAGTCCAAATACTAAGCTTGCACTAGCTACCTGTAATAGCCTGAAGTGTACCTTGAGTACGTGCCATTCCTTATACAAACACCGTGTGATACCTAAAAGCACATTCTCTCTCACCTCATATTTCTATTTCTCACGTTCCATGGCTATATCAATTGCAGATATCAGTGGCTGCTCTCACACTTTATCTCTACCTCCACTTACCAAGGCCTTGCTGGTCACTCATATTAAGAGCACTTAGATCTTGTTCAGTGTCATCTTTCTATCTTCCCTGGTTGGTTACCAAGCTGAACCTCATAAAAACATGATTATTTATCCAGTCTGTCTTCCACCACCTAACCACACATCTCACTCATTTAAATGATTGCTTATTTGTTTGTTCGTATTTATGATAGAATGTTGGCATTGTATTTGGCTGAATTCCTCATGGAAAGTCTTGATCCAGTGTGAATTTCGTTCTCTTCCTGTCTGTTCTGTCTGAGGAGTAAGCTGATACAACTGTTGGAGTTTTATAGGCTATAATAGGGGAAGAGGTGCCTCAATTATCTTTTTAAAGACTGGCTATAATATCGTCTTCTGCTACTTACCTGGATTTTTTTCATACCTCTCAACGGAGAGAATAATTTGGTAACATCTTTGTCCTTGTGTATCCCCACCTGTTTTTTATACTTTAAAGGGAACATTTCCAGCCTGCTTTGTTTTCCTAAATGTTCTTGTTGTTCATTGATTTTCTTTTAGAAATTGAGTCCTTTCACGAGTTTTTTCAAAGTGCAGGTTGAGACTTTTTGAACGTGAACAAGTTAGTAATTTCCTGCAAGGAGATAACACATGGTCATCTTATTTACCTATGAAGGTCCTGTTCCTGAAATCTATTTTTTGATGTAAAGAAACAGTAATTCCATGCTGTTTCCCATTTATGTAAATCATCAGTAAAATTTCCTATGACATGTTTTGAATACCCTGCTTTTTGACATACAAAGATTTAAGTAGAAATTATTAGTTATGTAATTCTTTTTTACCAAGCATGCATCAATTTTTATGTACAAAAATATTATCTATCAATAAGAATTGCATTCATAAACAAGAAACACCAAACCTAAAGTGCAAATATTTGGAGTTTGTTTTTCCACTTAAGGCATTTATGAATAGAAGGGTCTGTGCTGGCATGGTGTGTAAAGAGCCTTTTGGGAATGCTCAAGGACTGGAGATGACTTTTAAAATTATAAAATTAGAGATTAATTATTTTTTTTTATATTACTCATTATGCATTGAAAAGTGTTATTATTAAAAATGTTGTATTATTGTAATTTGAATATTTACTGTTAAAAATTTATACTTCATCAAACATGTTGATATTTCAAATGTGTGCTATTATTCACTGGCACAGTTTTGATGTCTGGAGGAATTTTACCTAAATACTCACAGAAAAGGAAAGCATAAGAATCACAATTACAGAAAGAAATAAAACTCAAGGTACATTTTTACTTTGTACAAATAAGCCGACATTTCAAGGTTAAAAACTAATTTTCTTATAAAAAGCATTTTTAGCACAAAAAGAGATAAGGCACATGGAATTAAAGTTAGGATGATTGTGATAAGTCATTATTAAAGTATGAACCAAATTTAATCAATAGAAAAGCAGGGAGCATATATGAAGTGGCTTTATTTTAAATTCACATGATGGATTTAAGTACTGTCACTGTAAAACCATTATTCCCTCAGATAAAATGATATTTTTTCTCCTTTGAGTCTATTTGTGAGGAAGTGAGTAATGGCCAGAGCTTTATCAGATGTCTATACAAATGACTGTCATTTGATCCGCTCTTTTGGTGACACTGTATGTTTTTAATTATTTATGTATATTTTAGTCTTCCACTGCTACAATGTAAGAAGATGCAAATCTGAGAGATTTTGGTATAAATGTCAGAGATCTGCATTGTTATAATAGCTTGTTTTATTTTCTCTCCACTTTCAGAATGTCAAAAAAAGCTGAAGCATAAATGAAATCTTCATCTCAGTTGTGCTGGTTGTGTGATTTATAAAGTCATTTAACAACTATGATTTAGTTCTATCTACTGAGAGATCCCCACCCTAGCCCAAAGATATTACTGTCAGCTTAAAACTCTGGCAGTATATAAACTATATGGATATAGTCACAACTTGTTGTCCCAGACCTTATTAATCCTTAAGCTATTTGCATTTAAAACCTGGTTTTGATATGGAATGCACTGTAAATCTGCACTCCCTGAATTTCCACTGACATTTCAGGGTAATATTTGATTTTTTATTTTAAGGAAACCTCTGTTCTTGCTTAATCTCATTACCTGTTATGCAGGCATTATTTTGTCTTATAGCAAATATGTAGCTTACTACAAGTTATTGTGCCATTGTTCTGCCAAAGCCATCATGCATACGGGACTTTTCTAGTGAACCAATATCAAAATATAGACAAGACTACCATAATTTTAGAACCAGCATCTTGAAAGCCTCAGAGGTCTTTTGTATTAAGCCTCTTTGTTTTGCAAAGCTGCCAGCATGAAGTTATGAATGACATTAACAACTTGTAACCCTTGCAAAATAAAAATATCACTTAATTGTTTTCAGAGTAAACTTGTTGCATTGCAGTAGATACTGGCTTCTTTGTTTCTTATTGCATATTTGTTTTTATATTTTCTGACATTATATTTCAGCAGAAAAAGATGACAATTTAAAACCACTTAAGATGTAAGACTGATCTTACCTCAGAAACGATAGAAATTATCGTTTCAGAAACAGCTCTTTGAGCATTCTATCTTACCCCCCTCCTAAATGTACATATGTATTCATGTGACTTTAAACACAAAATTAATCCTAATTTCTTCATTAAGACCATTTTGTGTTTATTATTATTTTAAAATATTTTGCTGGATTGGGACCACAGAATAATAATAACAGTATTTCCTTCAAAGAAAACAGATACTTCTTTTCCTAACTAAAAGACACAGGGGACCAGAAAATGGTTTATTTTTTTTTTATATTTCCTCAGCTGAAGTTGTCATGTGGTGTTATAAATGAGGATGAAGCACTAGTGTTTATTTAATTAGTAGTATAAAGGTGTAGAAACATGAGTGTTTTTTCTGTAATACAACAACAGACACTAAAAAAAAATTCAAAATATAGTCAAAGTTAACTAGGAAGAACAAGTCAAATGAAAGGTTAAAAATGGGAAAACAGACGTGTGAGAAGTCAGTTACAGAAGGTATTGACATATTTATTTATGTTTTATAAAATGATAGGACAGTATGGACTGCCAATGTGGAGATGACAAGTAAGGAATTCGAGTAGAGTTGTGAGGTAAGGACAATGCCATGTGACTCAAAGAATCACTTGGTAGGCATCAAGGTTGTTAGAATAGCCCCTTTAAATTGCAGAGTTTGTTTTCCTTCAGGTTGCTGCCATGTGAGGCGTAGCTTTTGATCATATGAAGACATCAATGTGAGCTCACATGATCAAGCTCCTCTGCCACGAGATAACAGGATATGAAAACTGAGTTGTGAAGTAATACCAAGCCAAATGCTACTCAAACAATACCAGTCCCCTGTCTCTAACTGTGTTTTATTCCAGCTATCAGTCAGAAATGGTAAGTGATGTTACATCTGCTCAGGCAATACAGGCAAATGGATTACCACAAGAATGTGTGCAGATATCTAACAGGGACAATGTGATTACTTGTAATGTAATGATTCATGTGCTATATCTTTCAGCAGCTGTTTTTTAGGAAGCAAAATCAAAATATACCATAGCTCTTCATAAATGAAGCATAGAGAATAAGGAGGTAAATTTTTTCAGTGCTGAACTTTATAAGAACTCACTAAATTGTGAGAAGACTGAATTAGTTATAGATCTCAGCTCATTCAGATGTGCAAGAGTGACAGCAAAGAAAGAAGAAAGAGAGAGATCATTAATTTTTTAGCCAATAACCATTACAGTCCTCTTTTAAAGAAAGAAGGAACCAGAGAAATATGGAGTGACTCTGTTTGCCAGAAGAAATAATCACTCTTTCTCCAGTTATAAAAATATCATTCAGTGACTGAACTGGCAAGAACCTCCCAGCAATTCAAATATTTCCTTTACACCCACAAAGAGGTTCTGAGTGTTGTAGAGGATGCAGCCACCACTAGGCTGAAAAGTGCAAGTCCAACACCAATAGCTGGCTTCTGTGCTGTGCACAAGCACATGTGTAATTGCTTAGTAAGTTCAGTATTTCAGGGATAAAGACATTTTCAATTCCAATACATGGGAATTAGACTTAGTTGTCACGGTATCCTCAGTCACTGACCAAAATCTGCCCTTGTTTCATTATACAAAAAGTAAATGTAACTTTGAAAAGCTTTCAACATCCACTGTAAAAAAAAAAATTACTGTATTTACTAAGTAGTTAAAAAATTAAATTTGTGTTTGCTTCTACTTCATATGAAAAATAAAGGCTAGACTCATTAAAAGCCCATAATGTTTAATGTTTGTATTTTATCATTCTTTGAATTAAATATGCTTATGTTTTGTCTCCAAGAAAATGAATTGAGATAGTTTAGAGCTATATATTATGGATCTGAAAATTTATATGTCTAGCTTTGATGAAATATCTGTCTAGCTTTTCTGCCACATAGGAAGAGAAACGGTATTAAGATTTCTAACTTCAGTGTAGCTAATCCTTCTTCAGAATTCATTTGAGATTAACAAATAAATAAGCCTGATTTAAAATTGTCTGAGACTATGTCATTAACTTGCCAGACCTGAAACATGGTGAGAACCAGCTTTTAAAAAGATGATCTTCTAATAAATATAATTATTTTCTAGCACTAAAATGAAATTTTTTAAAAGATAATTACTTGACAACAATAATAGAAGTTAAAATTCCCTGAAATGTATTTTTAAAATAAAATCCCAGCTATAATTCGCGGCATGGGTAATTGGGGCATACGTAATCCAACTGATAGCTGTTGGTGAAAGGCAGCAGGTTTTACTTTCTGGAAAGTAAGTCTTGGGATGCCAAGGCTTGGAGCAATAGCGTGGCTTTTTTGAAGGTAATGATTGGTGCAGCCTTACCTTGAGTTCTGTGTGTTGTTTTGGTCACAGAAATGTAAGAAAAATATTAAACTATTAGAGAGTGTCCAAAGGAGGGCAATGAAGATGGTGAAGGGCCCTAAGGGGAAGCTGTATGAGGAGCAGCTGAGGTCACTCCATCTGTTCAGCCTGGAGGAGACCGAGGGGAGACCTCATGGCAGCCGTCCATGTGAGGGGAAGGGGAGGGGCAGACACGGATCTCTTCTCCGTGCGGAGCAGTGACACGACCTGTGCGAATGCCCTTAAGTAGTATTGGGAAGGTTTAGGTTGGATATCAGGAAAATGTTCTTCATCCAGAGAGTGTTTGGGCACTGCAACAGGCTCCCCAGAGCAGTAGTCACAGCAGCAGCCTGACAGAGTTCAGGGAGCATTCGGACAATGCTCTCAGGCACCGGGTGTGATTCCTGGGGATGGCTCTGTGCAGGGCCAGGGGTTGAACTCGATGATCCTTGTGGGTCCCTTCCAACTCAGCTTTTTCTGTGGTTCTGCGAAAAAATCCTTGCTGGATTCCGTAAGGCTTGTTGTTTTACTGTGGTTCTTTGTGGTTCATTGTGGTTCTTGTGGTTCATTGCGCTGTAATCACTTCCCTGTCCACGAGGTAGAAAGAGCAATATATCTTTGTAGTGACACACTTGGTTTTCAGTTGAAAAACATTATGCAAATGTACAGTATCAATTAATAACTCTTTAACTGCAAACTGATTCAATATGTCTACTAAATAGACTGTAATTGATTTTACAGCGTTTTCTCAGAAAATGCAAAATACATCATTCCCAGAAAATATATCAGCCCTGGAGAATTTTGGATGAGTGAAGCAGATGTACCCTCTGAATCTGCTAGATCTGCATGTATCTCAGCAGAAATATTCAGAGAGGAAAGTTACACTGACTCTGTAGTGAAGAGCATCATCCCACAGCATTAATAATCTTCAGGGATGTGTAACATGCTATCTCTGGAGATACATCTTTGTGCAATATCTGACAGACAGACAGAGAAGAGGCCATGCGAGTCATAGAGTCTGATTTTATGTGATGGAAAGTTCTTTTTTTTTTATTGGTCTGCTGTTCGAACATTATGACTCATTTAGAGGAGAGGAAATGGAGATATCTTGGGGCAGGGGAGCGGGATGATTACTGCTGTTAGAAGTCGTCAAGTGTCTTGAAAGAAGGGACTGAACCTGTAAGGTGGGACAATCAAGTGAGGAGACAGTGGAGCCTCAGACAGGATGGAATGTGAGGGACCATGTTTCCAAAAGGATGTGGAACCAGACTCGAGAACCCGAGGGGATACAACAGTTTTCTGCAAATTAATAAACCACTGAGTTGACTTCAAGTAAGCCTGGCTGAAATGATATGCTTAAAAGAACACAGATTGGTTCATAGTCCCTTTTTATTTATATTTCTTTTTACCTAGGTTTTGTAATTTTCTATTCTGAAGAAACCAAGTTCTTCTGGTTAACATCCTAATAAAAATGGTGGGTTGTTTCATTTAGACTGTCTATTTTGGAGACATCAGAGATAAGGAAAATAATGAGGCAGTTCATTTCAGGCCCTTAGTAATTCTAGGTCCCACCATATTCTGCATTGTGATTGTCCACCCTCCCTGTGAATTTCTTTATTTGCAATATTTCAAACAAAGCTGCCATTTGAACTTTTGAATTTTAAGTTCAGGTTGCTATTTTTCAGTGAGTGTGAAATGTTTAATATGAAGAGCCCAAAAAAATCTCTTGTTTTCAGTTCCTTAACAGTTGGAAATCAGATTTGAAAAGTTGGCATGTGCTGCAAAATAATTGCCCAGTTTATTTTTTTATCTGGCTCTGATTTTCCTAATGATGACTCAGAGAGATTCTTGAATTGTTCTGTTCTTTTTACCCACAGTAAATTTAGATACCATCCAGCATAAATAAAGGTGGGTAAAATATGGCCTCCAGTAAGTCTTTGTAGGATTTCCTCGCTTTTGCTGTTATAAATTCTGGTCTTCCTGTTGCAGTTATACAGTTCTTAAATTCAGAACACTTTTGTTGGTTTGAGGTTTCTTTTGGTTGTTGGTGGTTTTTTGCTTGTTTGGGTTTTGGTTTTTTTTTATTTTATTTTATATACTTCTAAGATGGTATATGATTAATTTCTTCTATTTCATCCTCTTCCTCTAAATTATTCAGCATCATCTTGCTACTTTCCATCTTTTTTCATGTGTTCAGTTAATTTAGTCACTTTTCCATAAATGCAAATTTGTAGATGCTCACGCATGCATTTCCTGAGTGCTCAAGGTGCCTAAACTTGAAACTATAGATTAGACCCACATCCTTTTCCAGTTTACTTGGCAATACACATTTCAATTGAAAACACTTGGCTTTTGAAGACATCAGCTTCAGAGACTTCTATTCTGCCAAGTTCAGGTCTGAGCCATAAATATAAATTTAAACTGTAGTTTAATTCCTCTTTGCATTTCACTGCTTAAGATGCATGGAGGTTCTCTCATGATTTCACTGAATTAAAAGACTGAGGTGAGCTTCAGCCTAGCTGTTCTTCCTATTCTTAGTTAGGATAAATGTTCAAACAAGTAGGGATTTATTACCTGTCATATACAAGAAAAATGTCCAGTGTGATTGTCCCACCTTACTGTGCTACATGCAAAGGAAGAACTGACAGCAGGATATGTAGGTCCCACTTCTGTTAGAAATTAATTATTCAGACTCATTGTCATTATAAAATTTACTTTTTTGTGAGGAAGTTGTTGTTACCCCTGCTATGTTTCATAACAGGATTTCAATCTCTGCTAAACATGTTATGACCAATTTTTTTTCCTAGCAAGCTATTTTTCATGTCTTTCTTGAAAATTAAGCTTATTTCACATAAGAAAACTGGCTACATCATCTTGTGCTGATCAACGGGATATTCTGTGAAAGGTCACAGACTCCTGAACAGCTTTGACCTGGCAATATGAATAATTATTTTCCTGATCATGCAACACTTCATATTACTGCTGCCTGGCAAGATGGTAACAAGAGTCCAAGGTTCTACAGTAAAAATTATGTTAAGATTTTTTCTTTGAGGAGATAGGCATTTTCTAAAGTACCATTTTAATGTTTATTTTTACTATTGAGAAATACATTAATGTTTTTGTAGGCAATTTAGCTGCTATGTTATGTGTGGAAGCAAGTATTTATTGTGGTTGCTGTGTATCCAATAATTGGGAAATTATGACAGCACCAATTTTTTTGTTGTTTTTTACTGCTTCTAAGTCTATTTATCCTTGTTATATTTCTTTAAACCGGTAACAAATCCCCTGCCACTTTAACACTTTTCCTGCAGTGAGGTAAACATGGATGAAGCATGACATAGAATAAAATGAGAAAATGTATTTGAGATTTTTGGTAAGAAATTGAGCAAAGCTTGAGTTGCGTAAGGTATCTACATACCCAGTGAGTATTCACCTCAGCATGACCCAGACTGTTATTTTCACTTGTGGAAGAATATGTTATACTAGTGCCGAAGAAAACTTCAAATTTCAGTACAATCTAGTCAAGCACAATACAAAATATTTTTGAGAATTTAAGTCCTGCTATATCAATTCCACAAGCTTCCTAGAACAGAAGAGGATACCATTCTTCCTATGTTTTTAAATATGTTCTTACTCAGGTTTCCTTTACATCAATGAGATGGTGATGGCACTTAGGAATATCTGCTATGCAAATTACGAAAAAGAAAACTTTGGAAGTCTTAAAACAGTGGAGAAATATCTGGTGGAGTGAAGTGAAGGTGCATTTGGAACCGGTATCAAAAATGCAGTGAAATGAGGAGCCTGCAAGACTTCTTTTTTTTTTTTTTTTTAATTTTAAACACAGCTGGATAAATAATGAAAATATGCCATATATGAGTGGATACATATGTGATGACTGTCATTTTTCAAATCTTGGCAAAACATGTCACAAAATAATTATCTACTGGCAGACTCTTGAGATATATTTGGTGGACATATAAGTCCTAAAAATGGACATTATTAGATTTACAATCATTGCAACTAGCTATCCCAAGGAACCATTGTAAAATACAAAAGGATTCATGCTTCAAAATAGTTTTGAGGATCAAATAATAGAATTTATTCTTTACTCTAGTCTAGCTGAGAGGGACAAGCCTAAGATAGGCTGCAACATGATCATTTTCTGAGTGGCAAGAAGGAATCCTGAGGATCAATGCCCTAAGGATTCCATGGCCATAATCCCTTTTTGCAGGAGAAGAACAAGGAGAATTTCAGGATAGAGAGAGCTCCTTCCTCAAAACGGGCAGATCTTTTCACTGCTTGATCTTATTAGAATCCAATGTATGGCCTTCGGTGCACTGTGTGGTTATGTGCCAAGTGCATGCTATTATGCGATAGAGAAGAATATGGGACGTCAGGTCACTGCTGGTTTTGGATGTGCCTTTTGGTGTGTTCCATGCTGTTTTTGCAAATATGGATGTTGTAGCTGTTGCTGTAAGGACAAGAGGGATGAGGGTATGTAGCCTCTCCTTACAGGAGCTACTGTACCAAACCTACCCGCTAATCCTCTGCTTTCTGAGGGTGACTGAGTTACCTAGTTTCTCCAGGGCTCTGCCTCACCTCCATGACTCCCCCTTCACCTCACTATCAGCTTCACCACAACCATCATTCATTTCTTAAATGTCTGCTTTAAATAAACGCAAACACCTCTGAGAAGATTCAGCCTGGTCCCAGCACATCCATCGTCCCTGTGAGCTGGACCCCGTGTAGCAGCTCTGTGTTGCAGGAACAGGGCACTGAGGGGCTGAGAAGCCACTCAGTCACCTGCCCCTGTGCAAGCAGCTCCTGCTAAGCAGCCACAACACCTGGCTTTCCTGCCAAGAATCTGGGATTTGATATTAAAGTTACTATCATAATTCACACTAGTGCAGGTTTCAGTGAGCGAAGTTTAACTTACTCTGTTTTGGTCTTTACAATGAATGATTCTTCTACCCTTTTTGAAAATGCTCTGAGAATAACAATTTTTAAAACCAGTTTGGGTTTTTTTGTGTATTTAAGTAAAAAGGTAAGCAGAGGAAGCAAGCCATATTAGCCAGAGGGAAGGGAAAGTTAGGTCAGAAGCTGGAAGGAGAGCTCTCTCTTCACCGGCAGTGCAAAGTCTACTCTGCCATTTAGGAAGGGTGGGGCTTCACACATTGGCTACATGTAGAAATTGTCATGTATGGTATATTTTCTAAATGTGCCTTCATTAAAACTTTCCTGGATGGGGATTAAGGGAGTGTAATTTGTCAGTGAACCAGAAACCAGTGCAGGGGTTGTGGTTCAAGCTGATAAGACCTTGGAGGAAATTCCCTCCTACTGTTAGAAAAACTGGAAAGCGGAAACCCAAAGTATGACTGCTTTAGCTGATAAGAGAAAAATAAAATTATCTCAAACTAAAGAGGCTTTCTTTTTCATTCCCTTTATTAGATTTATCAAAAGAAAATATTGATACAATTTATCATTAAGCTGAAAGTTAAATATATGCAATTTTTTGTTTTTTTGTTCATGCCATCTATGTTAATTGACTTCTTAGATTATGAAATATGACGTGACTAAATTGGTAAGTAGTGTAAGTTGAGGTAGCACAATTAAGTTTACAGCTTGCCTGTCATTCGTTTTAGGCTTCTACTTAAAATAACTGCAAAATTCTCAACTGATGTTAATATGACCCTTCATCTGGAATAGAATTATTAAGCACTTTGGTTTTATCAGCTGTGTTGTAGTTTGCAGTGTTTAAAAGATGTGGTGAAGGAGTTTAATCAAAATGAGTAACAGCATTCCATTCAATTTCTGTAGTCTAATTATCCAATTTTCACTTATTTCATACCTGTGCAATGCCTGCTGAAGTACTGAGGTAAAGGTTATCTTTGACTGTAAAACTTACATTACTGTATGTTTATGCTTGTTTAAATTATGAGAAGGGTAGAAGAAGTGAAGGCTCTACTTTGCTCTTACGAAAACTCCTAAGTGCTTTCTTATTTGATTGTGTGATAATTTTATAAACATTTGCTCTCAAAACTTACAAATTCTGGTCAATGATTTAAAATTGTCGTTTGGCACACTGTTACATCATAAAATGCCTTTTCATTTGTCTGTTCATCACAGGTCGGGAGGCTGGAACAACAGGAGTCATTTGTACTTGTACACTAAGTGAATTGCCTTGGATGATGGGTTTGCTCATCCTAGGAGATGAAATTTCTTCCTTTTCTCTGAAACAAGAGAGGAGATGTAGAGTGAAGTGCCCAGGGTAACACGAGATCTTGCCATAGATGACAAAGGATCACTGGCAGTAAGAATAGATGTTCAGGGAGGGGAAGGGGAAGACTAAGACATTGAGAAGGACAATATACTCTAATAGCAGAATTAATCAAAGCAGAAAGGACAAAGTGCGCACATCCTCCCTTCGTGAAGACAGGAAGATCTGGTGAGTTCTCAGTGACAAAAAGGCTAGAACACAAAGCAGATTGAAATGTATTTTATTTAATAGTATTTTATCTGCTTTCTATTTCATGCAAATTACTATACTGTGTTCCCTTCTGCTTCTCAGATATGCAGCTTCAAAAGAATTTAATTGTGAACGAAAAGACTCACCTTCAGTGGTATTTTAGAAAGACTATGTTTAAGCTTTGGGTGGAGACAGGTGGAGGATTTGACTGAAGGATCAGTACTGAATGAAAGTATGTGCCTGGAGCATGGGTATGAGCTTTCGAGACTAAATGTAGGCAAAGAGTTTTAATCTCAAGTATGTGCCTCTGGCTGTGTCTCAGATATGAGGACAGAATGCTGCTGGACTTCTGCTCAGAGCTGTGATATTCACACAGCTGGAGCCTCTGACAAAGGCTCTGACAAAACATTATGGTTTAAGAAACAAGAAATTTTTATTTAGTGTAGTGTTTTAGTAAAGTCATATTCTACATAGGTTTGTGCTGTTCCTTGTATGTGTAATGCAGATTGGAACATAAATTTTCTTCCACATTCACAAAATCCGCATGGCCTTTCAAGTGAAAATAATGCAGGACATGCTGCTAACTACTGGGAATGCAATATCCTTTAAATATTTAAACTTCAAATATATATATATATATATAAAATTAAACAAGTGGATAAATACACCAAATATATAGCTTCTTATATTTTGGGGAAAAATATAATTTGAAATATCTTTCCAAAACATTTTGCCAATAAGTAAGTATAAGTAAGTGGAGTCTGGAAGGCAAAACACCATTAGCTTTTGATTAAGAATTATGTGGCATATGTGTGGGTTTTTGCCACAAGAGGAGTCCCACTCTCTCATTTTACATTTCTTTCCTTTTCTCTAGTTCTGGGAACTGTGATTGGTCTGTATCTTAGCTTAATGAGCTGAGCACACGGAAAAGCAGCCCACCAAAAAAGTCAAAGAAACAAAAACAAACAAACAAACAAACAGAAAGAGAGATGTTTCTATTGGACTGACTTGACTAAACTATAGAACAACACCCTGCCACCACTGAGAACTGGCTTGAAAACCCTCCAGTATGGGACAGAGCTAGATCTCTTCTCAGTGAAAGACAGATACTGACAATTAGGACAAGTTCAGAAAGCTACCTGACCTTTTAGGCACCATTTTTTTCATCTATAGAACTTACTCTTTCTCCAATTTCTGTCCACACTTCTTTTATTACTATTGGACCATGAAATGGAGGTTTGCATTGCAGTAGCACTTTGTGAACATGAAACTTGCTACTATTCAGAGAAAAATGTACTTTATACTGTTAAACTTGCCTTTTTTTTTTTTAGTTGCAGTATTACTCATATTTGTCTTTTGAAAAGTTAAAACCTAGGTTATAATCAGATTGTGGGGTTTGTTTTTATGCTGGGTTTTTAGTTTTTAGGCTCTGAGATTGCAAGTGGCATTGTAACACTTCAAAGAGGATGTGTCAAGGCAATGTAAGAAACTAAAATAACAGTAGGACTTAAAATGTGGACACATAAACACACTATCCTCTAATTTGGGGCAAAAGTGAAAATGCATAGCATTTGTTTTCATTTTGCTCTATTTGCTTATTTAATTCTCTCCTTACATGTGTTGTAATGTTTGACATTCAGGTCAGTTGGCCAAGGGTATTTTGGTATGGTAAACACACTGTGCAAGCACTGTATGGTATACAAAGGAACCTATTTCATTCAGGGCTAGCCTAGATTGTTTAACAGGAAAAGCAATGTGTACTGAGGCTGGTGAGATAGATTTAATTGCATTTCACAGCTTGTCGAAACTATACTCAAAACTGGAACCAGAGGAGAAAGGGGTCTTTGCTCCTAATATCTCTATCACTGATAGTAGGCACTGCCACTCTTGACCTCCTTGGCTCAGCATACAGCTGCTGTTCTCAGCATTTGAATGTGGCTATGAAAAATGACCTGATGTTGTTCTCCAGAGAATTTGCATTGTTCTTTGTAGGCTTATTAAACACTATTACTGTTCATGTAGGGATCTGTTTGTTAAGCAGTTGTATTTGTGCTACTATAATATTCTCTGGTTTCCCTGCAGAAACACAAGTAGAAATCAGTGTACTCAGTTTCTGTATAAGTTAGTTTCTATACAAAGATATATAGGCCTGATTCCAGTCCCATGTACTCTTGTGATATCAAATACTGCTCATTCGAAGTGCTGGCATTTTCAAGGGGCAGCTGAAGAATTTTTATACAGATTAAATATTATGAGAAAGGATAGAAGTGTGGGATGTGTGGAGAAAGGAATAATTTCCATTCAGCAAGCCTCCCACTTGCCACTGAAAAGCTCTATATATTGGGCTTGGGGCCTGCAGAGGAAAGTGTACAGAAGATAGCTTTTCTACTTGCTTCAGAAGAAATGCATGACTCAGTTAATGCCAATTGACACTGATTCTCTCAGTGAAAAGTACTACCAGACACTTCAGTGTATAGAGTTTTTAAGGCAACACTTGGAGGAGGAGCACAGGAATGAGCTGATAAAAGTTGTCACCGTTCCGTTTCCATTAGGGGAACCACCATGCTGATTTATACCAGCTGAAGGCATGCTAACAAGGCACCCACAGGAATGTTGTGTCTAATTTAGAAGAGAACAGATCACGTTTTTTATAGTATTTTGAAACGACCACTTAAAGTCTTACAGAAGGGAAGGCACTATTCAGTTTTTCATGATTTGGATCAGACTGCAAAACCTAACTTTCCTTGAACTCAATTTCCTTATGACAGTCTCATAAAAAGATCCATGGTAAGTGTCAGAGAAAATGGATGGCGAATCACTTTGGGGGATCAAGCTTATTTTCGTATTTTCCTTAAACATGCATAAAATGTACACATTTTAGACCCTCCAGATGTTCCAGGGTTTTCTGTAATAATTATTACTTTATTCTAGCAATATTCTAACTATAAATATAGATAGACAGATATGACTATGCCTCACAGAATAATCTAGGAAAGGCAAAATCAAAAAGTAACAAACAAGTTCTATATAAAGAACATTGAAATTTTTACCTGCTGTAAAGGATTTGAGCAAGACAGCTAATAAAACTTTAGCAGTTTGCTCTATTCATTAGCTCATTTATTGCAGGTAAGAAATTTTGAGGCATTGGATATATTCTCAGGGTTAAATCCCCAATTTTTGCCCTTTTCCCTCTCCCCCCACCTTTCTCTGAATTTATTAATATTCAAAGGCTTTCTATTATTTCCAGGTAAGAATGTCAGTTATTTGGCTGTAATATATCATTCATTGTTTTCAATAGGCCTTAATGCAAGGTTATATTGACCTGGCATAAATTTTGATTTAAGAACTAAGAGCTATTAACAATATACCTCTGGTGCATTTGTTTCTGCATGTCTTGTAGGTATCATATGAAAAGCATTTCTAAAGTATGAGTAAAACCCATCAGTCTCAACAGGAAATAATGATCCCGTTTGCCATGGAAATTAAAGAACTTTATGAAATCCACTGAGTTGTTTTCCACACTAAGGTAAAATAATTCTAAAAATAAGACTGGTTCTTGGTATTAACTGACCGAGTTGAACAGATTTTACTTTCTGATCCTTTTCAAGCAAAATATAAACACTTCTGAATATTTTTGAGACAGTTAACAACTGAATTCCTTTTTATAAATACTGCTTTTCTTTCAAAGATAGAATGAAAAATCTAAAAAACAAATGACTTTTTATAACAGCAGATGATCAATATAAGTGAACAGTTGAAATATAAAATTACTTTTAAAACAAGTCTGTAGGAAAGTTATAGTAAATACTTTCCTTTCCGTTCCCTCCCCTTCCTGTCCCTCTTACTTCTCCTCCCTTCCCCCCTCCCCTTCACTTCCCCTCGCTCCTGGTGCCTCTGAGGTCAAAGGGTCAAAATGTATTCACTTGGGCTTTAAAGGGCAGCTGGAAACCTTCCTCTTCTCATTACCTTTTCCCAGAAAGTTTTACTCCAAATACTTTTTTCCATGTCACACAGAACAAAAATATCACCAAAGGCTTCTTGATTCAGTCATGAGGCACAGGCCTCACCTTATTCTCAGAGTTAGCTACCATAAAATTAAGTGGTTCACAGCGATATTATTCTGCACAGCCTATTCTCTTCACTTTAATTTGTATAATATAAGAAACTAAATAATGAGAAATTATTTTATTAGGCTACAGGACATCTAAATGTTAAGTACTGTCGGGAAGGTGTTTCAGTGCTTCAGTATCTCTAGGAACTTGGTTCTTAGTGATCCTATGGAGTATACTAGTGCTATGTGAAAGACAGGCCAAAATTCTTCCGTCACGTGAAAAATTTACAACTGTGGAGATAGGAAAAAAAACAAAAACCAAACCAAACAAGCAAACAAACAAAAACCTGCAAGAATATAAAAACTTGTAGTCATATCCCAGGGTATATGTATTAACCACAGTCTGGTTAAGGAATCTGCCAAGATACACTTAATCTAACCCTTGAGCTGTGCTGTTTAGCAGTTCAAATTAAAAAACCCACAGAAACCAGCTATTTTCAGGAAACATAGATTTTGCCCTAATGGCCACCTAGAGGATGAAAAGAGATGTGTGATAGCTAAGGAATTTTCACTGTTAAAGAAGGTATATTATCAGAAAATTACACTGCTTCTTCTCACGAAAAAGTACATTTTTCAGAATGAGTCTAAAAATGGCAATGAATACTTTTCCTATTTAACTTCTTTTGGATTACTGTGTTAACACTGGCACCTGCTTTTACAGATGTGTGATTCCACAGAAGACATATTTGAGAGGATATTTTATATGAGAAGCTGAAGCTGGCCCATATTCACTGAACAATATTAATGTTCTTTTAAGAGATAAGTAATTTAATTCATTACATTCCTTTTAATGTAACTCTTCAAATGGGAGTTGGGTATAATCATCTTTGAGTTTTGGACTTTGCACCTCTGGGGCCACAAATCAATGTTGGGTGAGGACGACAATTATTCTAATCAGAATTATGTAATACATTCTAAATTAGCTGGTTTCACTTCTTAGAGGGCTAAGTTTTTCAAGGAACTGCACTCAGGTTTGGCACAGTGTATGAATCGGCAGGCTTTGCTCTAAAGAGACACAGTCTGAAGTAAGCATCAGTGAACATATTGTCTCACACCACTGGAAAACTGAAGTGTGGTTCCACGAGCAATTAACACAGTTGTGCCTTGTGACTCTCTGTGCCACATCAGCCCCATATAAGACCATAAACCTTATCTCAAGTGACTTGAGTACTGCTATACCATGAGTTCTGCTTCCTCTTTGAAAAAGCAATTAGCGTAAAACCAGGACCAAACCACAATGAGTTGAGTCGACCTGTGCTCAGCTTTAGTATTCTGATTTCCTTTATTGCACTGGATTTCTTTCATGGTTCCAATCTGATAATAAGGTGTTTAAAATTATTTGGCTCTGTGTAAAAAAAAAAAATCTTCCATGTTTATCCTTTTAGGTTTTTTTCTTTTATCTATTATAATGGAATTAAAAATACAGGACTTAAGGTAAGAGTCAGTACAAGAGTAATCAAGGGTTAGCTAACATTTTATTTCCTTTTGTACACTACCAGAAGCTATACTAAACATAAATGTATGCTAATAAGGTCACAGGATGTTTTCATTGAAGAAAATATTCATGAGGAACAGAAATGTTATATTTGAATGTATTACCTATTCCTTCTGTCTAGGTTTAGCACTGAGATGTGCTTGCTTTAGATGATACCCTTTTAATCCCAGAAGATTTTTACTCTAAAAGACAGATTCACAACATGAGAAGGAAAATGCATTTCAGAGAGATGTATCATAATTCAGATTAGGAAACCTTCTTTCCCTACTTGTCATTTTAATGTCACTTTTCTTCTGAAGAAGATTTCACTGAGCTTCCTTGATATAGGAGAAGAGCTTCTGATAAGGGCCTAGTATTAGATCAAGGAAATGGCTGAGGCATGCATTAGGTCTGACACTTCAGAAAAAGAAGATATTTGTCCCTCTTTATATACAGAGTACAGAATTCTGATACAAGCATGCATGGAAGTGGAAGAAATTCCAATCTTCAAGTCTTGGCTCTCTGATATTTAAACTACTCAAGCAGATTTGGGCAAACTCTAGCAGTTTGCTGTCTTGAAGGTTTATGAGAATACCTTTTACAGTTTTACTAGGTTTTGAAAGGACTGAATTTAGAGTTCTATTAAAGCATGAAGACACATATTTTCACGTGTTGTAGGTCTCAACTGTTACAGGGAATAGTTTGCTATTTCCTGTGCCCATTGCCATTTAATTCTCTTTTCATCTGATCAAGTGGTCAGGTGGCTAAAACCTCTATTTTTTAGCAATTCTTCTAGTAAATAGGATAGCTTGTCAACTTGTCTGATGACTTTTTAAGATTTTTCATATGCAAAAAATGTCCATGATGTTTCTTTTTCATAATATGTTTGCTGTATGCTGTAGTTTTTGTATGATTCTTCCTTTCTCTGACAAATTCTGTTTTGTTGAACTAACTTTTATGTCTCTTTCCTGACATATGCTTTAAACATAATTTCTGAATATTTTCCAGATCTAGGCCTGAAAAAGGATAATGAGGGAAATGCTCAGTGTCTGTCCAGATCTTTGAATCCTGGTCCAATCCCTGCTGCAAGGTGGGGATAGCTCTTAAGCTACTTGGAGAGCCTTTACCAGACCACCTGTGAAATATTAAAATACACAGGCAAAACCAAACAAATAACCCACGCACACTTATTGCTGGTTTGCCTATAGATGTAAGTAAGTGGAAACAAACAACAAAAGCATAGATTTTGTTTGTGCTGTGTTTGTACCAAATAGTTTGTTGTAAACATTACCTGGATGTGGCCCTCGGTTCTCATGTCTCTGGGGTTTTTTTCAAGTTTTTTCTACAGTTAATTTATCTGTTCCATACATAATGGAGAGTATTAGCAATGATAGAGCAGAAAAGATTACTAATGGCTGGATAGCTGTTCAGATATCCCCAAATAATAATAATGCTATTAATACATCTTCTAATGCTAAATAGCAACTTCTGAAGCAGTCTTCAGGGGAAAATCTTGGATAAAAAGCAGAGAATATGTGAGAGGTTTTTAATGTACATTATACTCTGAATAAAATGTGAAAATATAAATGTAAAGTACTATACTGACTTAGTCAATCACAACAGGACTGATGCTGTAAGATGATTACCCAGCAAATCAAAGGAATTTTTTTTGCATTTGCTTTGCCATTATCATGATGTGATTAAAACTGAGTGTATATTCAGTGAAGGTTTCACTGTATGACTCTGAAATTTTGCACATAGTGCAGAATCTTTCCAAGAATTTTCACCTCATTCTCTCACCATGCTTGCTAAACTGATATTTTAAGCTGCAGTAATGTCAATACCTTGTGGAATAATCAAAGAAAAAAATATTCCCTTAAGAGTTCTAAGTCTGGCAGGTAATAGAAAATTAATTATATTATTCTAGCCAGCAAAAATGTGGGAGAAACAAATCTTTAGAAATAGCCTAATCAAAGTAAACAACTCTCCCACCTTCCCATACTGCCACCACAATAACCACCATTGGCACGGAAAGGCGTGATTGTCTTTTAAATGTAGTATTTAAGTGACTTTACAATTCTGCTTTTCATGAATGTAGTGGCTGTAGTGGCTATAGTGGCTATTCTAGGGAGTCTAGAATGAATATTTCAGATATAGACCTTCATAATTGCGAGATAAATATCCCATTGTTACCTTGTTCCATTATTATTCATTAGTGCCTGGGAAAATACCCCACCTACATCAGAAAAAAACCCAAACCATTTTACATTCCTGTTACTATTTCCATACTAAAGGTTTTGGCACCACACAAATGCTTTTATTGGACAGAGGCAAGGTATAACATGCAAAGAGGATGAGAGCTCTTGTATAAGAACTAGCAATTACTGCTCAGGTTCCCTGAAGAACCTGAAAAAGTCTGTGGACATCTAAGCAAAAGGTCAAGTTCATTGTTTGTTCCAAGGACATGGATATTGTGATTTTAATTGCTATATTTCCCTATCCTTAGTGTAAATAATAGCTTCTACTTCAAAAGTATTTGTAAAAGCAGAATAGCTTAGGAAACCCCAGAAATAATGTGCACAAAGTAAAAGTAATTGGGGTATGGCAATAGCCTACAAAAATTGCGAAATGGGGAAAGTCACTGGGGAAAAAATCAGTCTAGGAACTAATTTAATTTCTTTTGAAACAAATACCCATAAAGCTCACACTTGCTGAATTGTAATTACATTAATATTGGGGATTTTTCCCTATCTAACCAATGATCTAAAGGGTTTATTTGTGAAAATCTAATTTCTGGCAACACAGTTCAGAGAACTGATTTTTTTTTTCTCTATTACAATGTAGAAGGACCTAATGTTTCATTATGCATGTTGTGTTTACATTATTTATTTATTTATTTA
>WEKY01045053.1:15245-25262 GCA_013390045.1 Picathartes gymnocephalus | reverse complement strand
GCAGTCATGGAAACCTGGAAAGTGTTTTGTCACTATTTTTTTCCAAAAGCAAGTATTTTCTAAAAGACTCTTTGGCAACAGCAAGACAATACTGAAAAGTAGGGACGGCTTTCAGAACCATCAATTACATGCGTGGCATCTAATATGTCATATTAAGGATGCAATCTGGACATCTATCCAGGGAAGATTCTTTTTTTTCCTTTACATTTCCTACAGCAATTTTATTGCAATGCAAAGAGAAAGCAGATGATGTGTTCCTTTCCAAAAAGGAGAAGGGAATGGAGTTGGAGTCTACATATAGACTATATACATTTGCCCATTATTTGAATGGGCAAGGAAGAAATTTACTCCACAAAAATAACCGACAAAACTAAAATAAGGATAAGAAAGGAAGAAAATTGTGGCCTTAGGCCAGATTGAAGTGTGACAGAGTAATTCTAGAGAAATCCTTGTGTTTCTTTTTGCCTTATCTCCTTTGTCTCGACTCTGTCCTGAATATTCTGTAGTTCTGCTGGTGATGTTGTGTACTTGTTGTGCTCAAACAGCTGAAAACAGATCTGCAGGAAGGCAGAACTGTATTATCATAAAATAGTTTATGTTTGAAGAGACCTTTAACAGCCATGTAGTTCAACTCCCCTGCCATGAGCAGAGATATCTTCAAAGAGAAGAGGTTACTCAAGACCCAGTCCAACTTGACCTTGAATATTTTCAGGAATGGGACATCCAGCATTCTGTGGGCATTCTGTGCTGGCCTCATTATAAGAGACCTCTTTCTCATATCTAATCTAAATTGACCTTTTTTTAGTTTAAAACCGTTACCTTATCCTATAGGTCTCAGAAGACAGGTGAAGGCTCTAAGGGGCAAGAGCAAAGGTCTATTGAGACTTAAAAGAGTCACTGAAGAAGAATCTAAGGGAGTAATAACAATCTTTCCTCAGTGCTCTCAGAAGAGCTCTGAGTCTGGCTACACTGGGGCCAGGCAGCTGCAGCTGCTTCCACCCATGTGCTGCTGGAAGTGTGTTATGCTCACAGAAGCAGTTTTGGATAGATTTGGTTTGTTACAGATGTCGACTGTGCAATGTACAGAGGTGTTAGAGTCAGAGAGTCTCTTACATCTCACAGAGAGTGAATTGCAGTTCCTGTCTATATCTAGTTGAATCCTAGGTCTGAACTTGCTGTGTTCAGGTCCTTTTACCGTCATAAGATGTCCTGAATCATGCATGACTGACCTGGCTTTCTGCTCCAGAGCTGAAGAACCCTTCCTCACATTACCAAAGGTATTTCAATCCATCATGATGTTACTTCAATGCCTCCTTTTATGGTTGATCCATGCACGTTAACTCTCCTGTGTCAGAACCTGGGGAGCAAGGAAATTCACACCATTATCTTCCTGGTGAAACTACATCTCCATGTTAGCTAACTTCAGGATTTAGAGCAGTTTTCTACATTTATGAGTTGTTTATATTTCGTAGGGTGCAATTAGTATCACAGTCCAGTGTCTGAAACAACTTGGCTTCACGAAACTGCATGCTCATTAATGCAATTGCTATACTGGGAGATATTCTACACAGCCCATTTCATACTGATGGGTTTCTTTTGATCTCATTTGGTATTAACCACCATTACTTTCTCTCCTCAACAGCTTTTCTGAGTCTTTAAATTCCCTGATGTCCCACACGTGTTAGCTATGCTCAGCACTTTAGTGCTGATCTGGAGATGCAAACTCCACTGGAAAGATGGGTTTGGGGCGACATGGGTAATTATGCTAGCCAGCTAGAACAATTTAAAAAATATTTGTGCTATTCTGATGTTTAGTTATTCATGTTCCTGATTTTACAGGTGTTCTGAGAAAAATTTGCTATCAGTTTTTGTTTCTGTGTGTGCTGTGGGATGAGTTCCAGGTAGTTTTTATAAGAATATAGTATTGTCAGGCTACTTAGGATGATGCATAAAATTACCAAACAAACAGTGAGAAATTGACTGAACTTAAAAATATAGGAGTTTTTTGCAGCAAGCATTAAATCTTCAAGCAAATTCTTCTGAGCTCTCCCTCAGACATGTCAGGTTTGGGAAGGACGTCTTCATGGCCCGGTCAGAGGTCTCACTCTTAAGATATTTTCAATCACTTGTGTGCATGCTTGGAAATAGCTTGGCAAAATTTAAGCTGCTAGGAAGCTAAAATTGCTGACTACCTATGTCTCCCATCTTCAGCTAGTTGTTATGGCTTGTGTGGCAGTTAGATTTTAAGTAGACTAGAAATGTCTAATTCTAACAGATTTTTCACTTTGACATTCAAGCAGTCATTTGCCACTTGAGAATAAAGTTACCTATAAAAGCAAATATAGATTTTTTAAAACAGGCTTTAAATTGATAAAATCATATTTCTTCATCTAAAATGAAGAAAAAAAATTTTCATTTTTTTCAGGTAACTTTTTACACCTGAAATCACTTATCAAATGTGAACAAAGTTTCATTCTCCTTGGAAAAATTATTCCTAACCAAATAAACTATCCCTGTGTTTTTCTTTCAGTGATTATACACTCAGTTATGAGGATGAGACAGGAAACCTGTCTCTGTTCTTTGTTTAATCAGCCACAGTACCATCCTACACTGTGATTTGGCCTCTGAGGCATTACAGTGACACAAGGACTGCTGATACAACACGAATTGTTTGTCTCATTTGAGGACAAAGCTGGACATCAGGATAAAGGAACCTAAATATAGAAGGGTGCAATGTCTATCATGAGGAATCCATCAGAGGGTAGTGAGGCACTGGTACAGGTTGCCCAATGAAGTTTTGGATGCCCCATCCCTGTCTGGGCAGGCTGGATGGGACTCTGAGCAACCTGGTCCGGTGAAGGGTATCCCCGCCCTTGGCAGGGGTGTTGGAATGAGATNTCCCTGCCCATGGCAGGGGTGTTGGAATGAGATGGTCTTTAAGGTCCCTTCCAACCCAAACCATTTTAGGATTCTATGACCCTACAATTCTGTGATTCTATGATCTTCTTCTGGAAAATAAGGTGACCAATCTGTCATTCCTGTCACTGGCGTTAGGGATGGGCTAGCATTTCCATCAGTCCCTGCACTATCTGCAGACTGGCTTCCTTCTGTTCATGGTCTTTTGTGAATGCAAATCATGTGCAATTGTTTCTGATTTGGGACTGAATTATTGAAATGTTTTAACTGGGAGAGTGACATGCAGTAAATAATAAGCAGATGATGAGCTTTTGGGTATAAACTTCACAGAATATTCATGCTAGTGTTTATGAAACATTCAGGAGCTGAGAGCATTTCCTCTACTATCTAGAAGATGTGTAAATATTTCATATACTTGTGAATGCATTTTCTTATTGTTTTTACTTTTTCCTTGAAATCAGTTCTGTGTTCCGTATACTGAACATAAAACATCAAATACATTTTGAAAGTGAAAATATTTGTTTCAGTTAATGGAAATCACTCACATAGGCTGTTTTTTCCTATTAAAAGTGGGCTGCTATTTCCTGTTAAAAGTGAAATGCCTTTTATAAGTTGAAGGTTGTATTCGATTTTTAATTATATGTTGCTATATAATACTACTTAAATGGAACTTGAAAAATAATTCTTGTGTAGAGAATAAGTGAAGTTTAATGCATGGTTTCCATTTAATTAGACATTTTCTGCTTTAATAGTTTAATTCCCTGCCCAAATTTCATTTCCATAATCAAGACATGCTTAGACTGTTGACATACCATTACTTCGTCGAATATTCACTACAATCTTTGCTTTCCAAAATTCTCATTACTCTAAAACTAATTGAGAATATTTGAATAATTCTGAAAGACAATGAAGCTGACAAAGTCATTGAGCAAAGTTCAATGGTCGAAACAGCCCTGGTACTGTGAGTTTTACAAACAATGACAGAAAATGTTAAAAATACTGTAAGTACAGTGAAAAATATGTATTATTGTTTGCCCTGTAAATGCCTCATTTCTCTCTTTGTTATTCAAATACATTAAGTGCAAGTCACTTCCATTATAGCTCTTATCAAATGTATAAGCCAAACAGTACTGAAAGTTTTGAATACGCCATCAGTGAAGATAAAGATTTTTAACTGTAAGTTTTTTAACCATAACCATAAATGCTTTTAACCTAATGGAAGTCTCTCCCTAGATTATTTTCCAATTTTTTGTAAATCAGTTCTGGACATAGAAGCAATATTGGGCAGGAATAAAGGATTTCACTGGAATATCTTTCTCGTAGAGCTAGTCTACTGCTGTATGCACTTTAACTGCACCAACAGTTTTCTCTTTCTGGATACTTGGGTTGTAACTGGAAAGGTAGGCAGAGACAAGATATAGGAAGCGTTGCTCACCACCCTTAAATTATCATGAAAGAACATGGAAATATATTTTTACTTAGAAACAGGAAGACAGGGTTTCTGCAAAACTGCCCTAAACTGTAGCCAAATGTATACAAGGTTGAGAGGCGGATGGCACTCCCCCCTCAAAATTGTTCTATGATCACCAGAAGAAAAAAGAACATGGAAATTACAGCTTTATCAGAATTAAGAACCATTTCACCCAGGATTGTGGTCTTAATTCTCCTAGTTCCTGGAGCAGGCTCTTGGCTATTTCAGAAATCTCTTTCAATATTTCCATGTTGGGGTTATGGACTAACTGTGCTCATGCCCATTTTTTGTCTTGAAAAATGACCATGAAGCTCTTTTAACACAAGTAATAGCAAAGAGACCAATTCAAATCTGTGAGAAAATGAAAGTGTTGAGTTCACTAACATGTTGAGGCTCTTAAAGGTTGCTATTTTACTGTCACTGGGGATTTTCACTAGTCATCTTCTACTCATGCAGTCAGAATCAATTTTGTTTCATATTAGGATAATAGAGGGGAAAAAAGGTACACTTCGGGGTAGAGGTGTGTTTTGGAGAGACTGTAAAAGTATTACTCCCTGAAATATAAACCATCCATCTTGTGAACTTCTCTGGTAGCCTTTAAAGAAAAGGAGACAGCATATTTAGCCCGAAAATCTAATTTTCCATCCCTTTATTTTTATTTTATTTTTAATTCTGTTTCCAGTCTTCATAATAATCTACTTCCTGTCCTTTCGTTCTACAAAAGCAAATTCTTTGACATGAAATTTTGTGACTCCATCTTTTTGTCTTTCTTTCATAGGCTTTGCTAAAATCGTAACATGCTCAGGAACGATTCTCAGCAGGTAGGTAGTCAGTATCAACACACACACTATATATATACTCA
This sequence comes from Picathartes gymnocephalus, assembly GCA_013390045.1. Lineage (NCBI taxonomy): Eukaryota > Metazoa > Chordata > Aves > Passeriformes > Picathartidae > Picathartes > Picathartes gymnocephalus. The sequence continues at coordinate 20,013 of WEKY01045053.1, read as the reverse complement.
TATATATGCATATATATCTATATGTGTATACACACATATATGAACTAACAGCCATAAAATAAATTAAATACATTCAAAATGAAATAGCAAAATACACCACAGAGCCCAGGATTGTCTGGAACTATGAAGCATTAAGTGTTGAACACAATTTTATATCTAAGTTCCTTGATGTTTTTAGACAGAGACCACATCTAGACCACGTCTTGTTGTACAGCAATAAACATTGTCAGGGCTCTGTGAGACTTAGTTCTGGAAAAGTCCTTAGACAACTGACTGCATTGGAAGCTGTCTCTGCTTCTACACAGCAAGTGACCTCTCTAAGGATAGGGTTTGTCAGGTACTCATTTTTCCTGTGATGTAACATTCGCAAAATATTCCTTGGGATAGTGCTGCCTTTGAGTCAGTGACACTGCCACATTTCCACTGACAAATTTATAGAGAGATATGAATGATAAGGAACAAAAGTATTTCTCTGAAGCCTGAAAATAGATAAAATGAACTTTTATATACATGGGAAGGTTATATAACCTTCCTTTACAAATTCTATATTAAGGCATGTTTTTTCCCTCTATATGGAATTATCGCACAAAAACCAAATATGTGGTGAAACACCCACAATATTCCTAACGATTTTCTCCTCATAACTATCTGACAGCAGCGAAATTATTTCTTTCAGGGGCAAAGGAGTTCTCTAGGCTCCCAGAGAGGACACGGTGTGCCAGCTCCAAAGGAGACCTCACCTGCCCTCTCTCAGGCCTCCTGACAACCATGTCTGATGGGATGTGAAGCTCCATGCCATCTACACCTATAACAGGTCAATTACTTTTGTGTAAAATTCCTTTGTATACTGTGGAATTCACTCTTGCTGTTCTCTGAGTATTTTCAGAAGACAAAACTAGTGATTCAAACATGCAATGTAAACTAGTGGGCTTCCAGGAGAGAGCTTAGTGCATTGCTATGTGATAAAAGACTGTATTTCTCCTTCAGCAGTCATTCAAAGAGAATCTGATCTCTTTTGCACTGGCAGAATTCCTAGGCATTGCTGCACAATTGCAGCTTTCTGATTCATTTTGGAATTTGAAAATTTCTGGTTCTTGTAGCTCATAGACAAGGTTGAAGTAGAGGTACTAAGGGTGGGGGAATAAGAACAGGAAATAAGTGAAGAACAGGAACCCCAGTGAGATGTTTTGAGCAGCAATATACGCATGTAGGAGATTGACCGACATATATCTCCCAAATTTTGGCATTGTACTTATCTTGTACTTTCCCCTGCAGAGCTACTGTAAAAAACAACTTGCACAGCTGTCATTCAACAAGCTGAACTTTGACTTTGCCTCACTAGAAAGCCCTTCATCATGTTCTTTGGACCTTAAGTTTATCAGTAGGTGGAAGAATACGTGGCTGATGCTTCACTACAAAATTTGTTTGTAGGCTAATTGCAGAGATAATCTGTTTTATGAGTTAAGATTTTAAGGCTGCCTATGCCAGTCATTGACATATAATTTATGTTATTTACTGATGACATCTAAACAGTTTTAATATACATTCCAGATTAGGAATCTAGGCAGAATCTGTCTTATGTTTCAACTCACTCACGCATGCTGAGAAGAAATGGATATATTTATTCCAATCCTACCGTTACCTATTGCAAAATGTATTTCACTTTACTGAGCCCCAAAATGTTTGATATTCCTGCTGAGAATATTTCTCTACTCTGAAAGCAGATGCAGAACTCTCCTTAGTGACAGTTTGTAGAAATTCCTTCATTTTGCCTTAAAAGTAAAATGGGCATTGCAGAATGTGCCACCTCAGGGCTGCCTCCAAACCACCTGAGTGATCACAGAATTCTTGCATGGCTTGGGTTGGAAGGAACCTTTAAAGGTCATCTAGTCCAACCCCTTTGCCAAGGGCATCTTCAGCTTGACCACCAGTGCTCTTTTATAAATAACACTTTTGCTTCACACCTGCTCTACATAAATATCTCTCTACAATAAACATTTGCATTTTCAGTTCTGTGCTCTCAGAACTGTCTTACTCCTGCTTCCTTTATTTCCTGCTTGCTTCTAAACCAAATAGCAGAAACCATTTAGATAAAAGGAAAAACAAGTATTTGATAACTTTTTGATATAACAAAGAAACAATAATTTCTGCAAGGCTGGTGTTAATACCATTTGATGCAGAAATGCTGGAACTGAGTCAGAGCTAATAGCAGCACAGTGACAGCCAGAGTGACTTGATATATGACAGCTTTCTCCAATTATCTGTTATCAGAGGAACTCTCTCTGCAACAAGGATGTGCCTGCTAACTTCCATCACGGGAAATAAAGCCTGTGACTTTATATGTACTACATCTTCTCCCTCCATCTCTCCCTCCACTTGCTTTGCTCCATCCTTCCACATAGCTAAATTATTTCAGCCCAAGCCTCCCTTGCATGGTTCCTACCAAAGACAGCTGCTCACTACATTGAAAAGTTGAAGGAGATTAAATAATTCCTGTGTTCCTATGGCAGTGACTTGGAAGTTATGTGGTGCTACCTTTCCTGACCTTCCCATGACGGATTCATTAGTCTTCCCGGAGGTGCCAGAAGATCAGCAAAATACTTTTTTTTGGCTGTCCCCAGACACTGTTTCTGAGCACAGTGAAGTCATATTTTTGATGGAAGATATGACTTGAATTTCAGCAGCTTATTGCTGTTTCAGAGTATTTAGTCTAAGAAAAATACAGAGGTTACCTCAGTCCATTTTGAAATTGTGCATGAAAAGCATCTGGAAGAACATACAGGCCCTTCCTTAACTGGTTGAGATGTGATCTGCAGGCATGGGAGAAATCACCCTGTGCTGTGCAAGCTCTTCTGGCAGATGTGCAAGGCTGTCAAGGGTTTAATTTAGAAGTGAAAGTGTAAGGCTCTGCAAGGAAGGATGAAGTCTTCAGAGCTCCCTGCACGGAGAAGCATCATTGAATATTTGTTCAGGCAGAGCTTATGGAGCAACCTATACTGTCAAACCAAGGATTTCATGTGCTCTGTGCTGACATCTACACTGCTACTGAAAGGAAGATAAGAATCACGAATAAGTAGTAAGTGATGTGGATGTTTACAGGTCCAGGGTTTGAGTTTTCCCCACTCTACTCGTCTGTTTAGCAATATGGATATCACTTGTGAGAGCCAGTCCATGCCCAAAGGCCAACAGAGTGAGTAGGGAAGAAACACATGGTGAGGTCCAGGAAACAGAGAAAACAAGCTGAGTGAAGAGGGTGGCTGGAAACAGCTTCATAATGGGCACAAGCTTGATTCACTCTGTCTTTCTTTCTGGATGTGTTTAATGAACTACTCTAACAAACAGAGAGATTACAGCAATGGAATCGGTGGAGAGGGTCCAAATGGAGGCTGAAAGGATGCTAGGACAGAGGTAGCAATGGTGTTTATGTATCAATCATCTCACTGCTCTGATTAAGGGAAGCTTCAGAGGCTGGGTTGGAGGAGCAAATCTGAAGAGTCTGCTCATTGCAGAGCTGTTTTTTGTTTGAGTTTGAGGGTTTTTTTAACTTTTTTTTTTTTTGCTATGACTTTTAGGGGCATTTTTTTCCCTATTTTCCTCCAAAATGAAGAAAGGAGAAGCTGTTCTGTTCTCCTGGATGTCTGCCCTTAGCCAGGGCAGTTTCCCAAGGGTTCTTGGCCTAAGGAAGTGCCAAGTAGCTAAGCGAGGACAGCTGGGCAAGAACAGAGATGGGATGTTAAACTGCAGCTTCTATTTCCTGAATAAATCTCTGGCCATCAAGACAGCCTCATGTAGGGATTTAAGCTCTCTGCCTCTCCTCTTCTAAGACTGTTCTTTCTATTTATTGAGGTGGTGAGAGGAAGGCAGCACAGAAATGTTCAGGAGATTTTGTTTTCTCTTTTAGACATACAATCATGACAATTAATTAGTGATTACAGTATTGGAGCCAATGTGGAATCTATTTGTGTCATAATTTTACTATTCATTCCAGTCTCCCCATATGGAGGGTTGTTTCATTTTACAACCTTCTTTGGGGTAAATTACCTCTAAAAGTGCCCATTTTCCTTTATCAGTTGTAACAGAGACGCTAGTGACTGATTCAGAAGGATGGAGACGTCTACATGAGTCTCAGATTAATCCTTTTTCTCAAAAATTGATTAATTCTCTAAGGCTATAGTCCAAAAAAATTGGAGTAAATGCTAATGAAACCCAACTTTTTTTCACAACCTCCAGCTTGCCTGGCAATTTGTTAATATGCTCATCCTATGGGTACTTCCAGACTTCCTCTGAACCAACAAATGTGAACTGAGACCCTTAGATTGTGTGTTAAAAAGTAAATGTTTCATTTGATTTCATGTTTAAAGAAAACATACCTTGTCATCAGATGTGACATGTTCTTTGAAGCCATCACTTCATTAATATTGATCTATCAATCTTTTTAAATGGAGCATGCATTGTAAAGAGAGGGATAACTCTTATTAGGTGAAAAGCTATAGCTGGAAGAAATGGACTGGCTTCTAGCAAGTAGGTTTGTTCTTTTTTTTTATGCCTGATAAAAAACCCGTCTGTTCACACATAGATGCTTATATATCCACCACAGCTATCACCAGTCTGCTTTTTAGTGTCTTTTCAATTAATTTCATCCTAATTACTTTCAAGTTTGGAAATTTTATTCCAGGTAGTCTTTCTCTCTGAGACAAAGTCTCTGGGAGGATTGGAATTATCTATGCCCATATGGTCAGAAAAGTTTTTGGGGTTTTTTTTTTTTTTT
>WEKY01045046.1:11665-44523 GCA_013390045.1 Picathartes gymnocephalus | reverse complement strand
TTCTTAATATTCTTAATTTTCTCGGAATCCCTGCTAGTCTACAGGTCAGCTTTTCTGATTTTATAAAACTCTTTGTACTTTGAGGCTTCATTCAGATGGATCACAAGCTTCTACTCTTCTGCTTGCAATTCTGCTGGAGTTTTACAAGGATATCGCAACCAGACTTGAAAAAAATATTTCAACTGCCAATTAAACATTGTGAAAAGATCGTTTAATCTCAACGGACCTCGAAGTTGACAAAGTCATTGTTTAATGTGTTTAGATACAAAGCTAAAAGAAATTTGATAACAGCAATAAGGCACTTCCAAGAATATCGTTACCATGAAATAATTACATCCCAATAGGATTAGGGGTAATCAGCTGCACTGTGCCTCAGTACACCTCAGGGGGTGATTATCTTACCATAACAACACCACCCATTGTGCTGCACTGCTTAAATGTGTTCTGATAAAATAACATACTTTTAAAGTTTGTGTAGCTGTTTGTGTCAGCAGAGAAGCATTATTATAGTCAAATTATAGTCATCGTGTATTTCCTTTTCCCCAGTAAATTTGTACTTGAAAAAATTTAAATCCCACTGGAAATTTGCAAGCATATTCATTAAAAAAATATGTTCAGCATTTAGACTGCAACATAAATAATCAGAATTAGGACATTCACATTTATCTTGGCAGCCTGTACTTCTTTTACGCTATTGCAGCTTTAATTTGTGCCACCATTTTAATGTTATTTAAATATGGAATTGTACTTAATGCACTTATGAATTGCTAGAATGAAAGAAAATAAAGAAATGATTCATAGAAGATTATGAGCCACACAGAATATTATTTATTTACTTAAATGACCAAAAAATAAAGCAATAAATCTTAGCCTCTCAAATAAATAAAACTATTATGCCAGACTGAATGTATTTATTTATACTAATAAAAAAGAATACCTCCACAGGTATTGCTTGGCTGTTATTTGTTATGTGCTGTCAGTGTGTTAGGAAATATAAAATCAATGCATTCAAGGGCAGGAGTGAGACAGCATTATTTTATACAGTAGAGTATTGTGGCACCCTACAGGTCCTGCTGATTTCTTAAATCTGTGCATGGCAACCCAGAGCTCAAACCCACCTCTGAAAGTGGACCATCTCAGGCACTGTTTCTGCAATCCCAGGAAGGAGATTCTGCATCATTTCCCAACCACTGCAGACAGATCTGGTGGTGGCAGTTTATTTGTTCTGCAGATTTTCAGGGAATTCGTGAGATCAAACCAATTTGTCCCAATTTCTTTATTACCCAAATGTACCCAAAAGTAGCACTGGCACTTGAGTTTGCAGACTCAGCTTAAGAGAAGAAAAACTTATCCCGGACACATGAGAAGCCTTGGCATTGGGGAGGCACAGAGAGTATAAACTATAAATTACAGATGAAAAGAGATTTATCAAGAGCAGCGAATACTCAGAGAAAGATCATGTTTTGGTCTTCTTGACCTTTCTGAAGACTGACTTCCTGGCTTATTACCAAGAACTTTAAAGGCCGTTATAGATGGTTGACTCAGCTATTCTAGAAATTAATTATGCAGGATAGAGAGGGACCTTAGCTGACCACATATACTACCATCTTTTGGATGACTATTTTGCTTTGAATTAAAAGTCAAAGGGAAATTAAAATGGTTCTCTTTATGACTGTTTTAAGGAATTTTAAGCCATAACTGAAAGACAAATATAAAAATGTGCATTTTTATAGCGCATTACTCAAGAATCCCAAAAAACAGTTAAGGTATGGGACTCCCATCTTACAGACAAGAAAACTGAGGCAAAGAGACAATAGAGAACAAGTGCACCCAGAAAACTTACTGCCTTTTACTAACAGAAACTCCCATCAGTACGTCCCAAGACTATGTTCCATTAGTAATTACTACATCATGTCCTTTTTACACCAGTTTCTGCTAGAAAAATTTATCTTTCAAGAACACTAGCATTTCAACGTTCATGAAGCCAAGCTAGAATAAATAATGAAAACATCCTTCTCCCATATGCACTGTCTGCTTTCTTAGGGCCCCTCTGAATTCACCTAATTTCTGTTCATACTGGGAAAGTCTAAATAAAGGTGCTAATGCTGCATGTTTGAAGAGAATCAAAGCTGAAATCAAAGAGCAAAACGTCTTACTGTGAAGGCACCCTTCAATTTGTTCTGTGCCATTTTGCAGACAAAGAAATAAAAGCCTCTGCACCATCAATAGGGCTTTGTTTAAACTCCGCATCACAGACTTGTAAATCTACTGCTCCAAAATTTCTCCTACAGTCAGCCAAAATCAATGATCAAACTAGAGGTTTCCAAAGGACTTTTTTTTTTAATTCTGAAAATTATTTATTTGGAGGGATAATCACTGTGGTTTAAATCTCACAGTGGAACTAGTACATACTCATGAAATGAAGGAAAAATGTTGCTTTACCTATTCGGTTTTTTCCAATACCTGTAACTGCAGCAGCACCTGAAATCAACAGCTATTTTGGGCTTTGTGTGCTTTTCATCAAATGGCAGTTGGTAGAAATTTTTGCCCTAGTGATCTTCAAAACTCTGATATATGTGTCATAAAAATCTATTCATAATTCAATATCCACATTAGCACCAGTGCCATTTGGGAATACATCATTTCGACAAGGACTCAAAACACTTACATAAGGATGACTGGATGAGAAAGATTTCCTTTCTAGTTAGGCACAACAGGGCACATCTTAGTCTGCTTCATATCTCCTCGCAACAGGCACAAAGCCAAAAAAAAAAATCCAAGCAAACAAAATAGAAGAAAAAGAAAGGCCAGTGTAATTAGGTACCTTGAAATCCCTTGCAGGGACTGGAAATACTGAGTGCCCAAGGAAAAAAATGGGTGTTTGGGAGGATCCTGAGCCCAGCCACTTCCACTATTAAGAGTCATAACACCAGATCAGAAATTGAACTGAAGAAAATATCAGAATGTCAAATCTTACCCTCTGTATCTATAGGCAACCACAATGCATAAGATTCTTCATGACCCAAGTGACCTCTGCCTCACCTGTGGTCTGCTCCTACACTGCTTCTGCTGGAGTGGTCTCCTACTGTTATCTCTCTGTATTCAGTGTGTTACACTGACTCTTCTTTGTTTACACCAGAGTTCTCACCTTTGAACCTCCCTATTAACCAAAAAATTTTAAAATGTCCCTTAGTAGACAGAAGGAACTGGGTGAAGGAGGGATTCTCACAGCCTTGCTGGCACCGTATTTCACTTTGCAGAGCCAGGCTCAAGACTCTCCTTTTCCCACACCAGAGGTGCATAAGTTACTCTGTTAATCTTCTTTTCTGCTTGCCCATCCCAGCTTTTGATCTTCCTCCCACTGTCTGCACTTCCTTCTCTCTCTCTCCTTTTCCTCTGGCCATTGCCATGGAGCTGTCATGTCTGCCTGCACAAACCTGTGAGAATTTCACTTTCACTGGTCCCATTGATTCTCAGCTGATCATCTTTCTAAGCTTGTTGAACTTCTTGCATACAACAGTTGATTAGTTGTTCTTTTTCTATCTCAAACTAGACCCAGTTCAATCTAGTTCTCAGCTGCCTTCTCTTAGCCTTAGTGTAGTCTCTAAAATCCTGAATTAGCTCCCATTCTTCATTTGTGAACGTCTCTGTCCTGCAAGAAGCCTGACACTTGAATTCTTGTTTTCCTTTGACTCTCTTGTGACCCTGTCACCTCCCAGTTTTCATTCCTTCTCATTCTTTACTTTTTAATGAACATTTCTGGCTTTATTCCAGCTTCCTAGGTGCTTCCACAGAGCTGCATCCATTCCCACCCTTTCTGCTCCTATCTCACTATTTATTTGGATAATGCCATCAAAACCACAAGCTCTGTTATTGCCTTCAGGCTAGTGCTTCACAGAACTGCTTCCCAGCTTAGACAGATCTGCCTAGGCATTCTCTTTCTGGCATCCTCCACACACCAAGAAGTCATCCAAAGGCCAGGAAGTTTTCAGTTCAGTCCCAGAGGACCCTGACATCCAACACAGACAACAAGCAGCATCCTCACATGCCCAGCCCATGTGCATCATCTCTGACTCCAATCTTATCCCTGCTTCTCACATCCAGGCCGATTCCAGGAGGTCCTTCCTCTTATCTGAAGGCTTTCTTGTGCATCCACATGGTCAGGCTTTCATCTGGGATCCCAGTGTGGAATAAAATCAGATGGTGCTCTGGACCAGTGTAACTTTTTGCAGTCTCCTTGTCTGAAGCATAAGCTGCAGGCAGTGCTCTTGGTGGACGAGTGATGCACAGTTTTTTAAGGTATATATTGTTTTGTATATAATACAGCTTGTCAGATCAACAGAGGCCCCAGACACCCCAGCAATCTCTCTGCTGAGGTATTTCAAAGCTGCGTCTTGTTACCAAAACTTTATTTTAGTGTTTTATCTGTTGCTAGATATTTCTTCACATGATGCAACAAAAACAAAAAAAAACAAAACAAAACAAAAAAAAAAAACCACCAAAAAAAACCAACAAAAAAAACCAACAAAGGAGCTTTAGGAGTGAAAACACACAGTTTCCCTAAACTCAAAAGTTTCCCAAAAGGTTCCATAACTGCTAACAACAACAGTGACTACATTTTTTTCTCCTCATTTCATCCAGCGTGGGTCTCTTTCCAATGCTCATGGCCTGTATTTTTCTTCTCAAAAGAAAAAAAAACCACATTCGTTTTGGAGTAAAGAAGCACTTAGAACAGTTGTTAACATTTCTTCAGTATTTTGATGAACTTAATAAGTTCCCATGATGCTCCTTTTAACGCAGAGAAACCTCCAAAAACATTAAAGTGACTTTGTTTACTCCAGCAACAAGGAACCTTCCAGGTGACTGGGGCAATGCATCAATATTACACAGGTTCTTTAATGCTGGAAAGGAGCTCACCAGAGGAAACAATTATTCACTTTGAAGCTTTTTAATATTTCTGAATGTGACTCAATTACATAATTCTGCCTGTACATGTATTTTTTTTGTTTCACCTGAAATATCACTTGATTTATGATGAAGTCATATTTTCTCACCCAGTTCTAATTTCATTTATACCACACTTACAAGTTCTCTATAATTCAGAGGAAGCTGGATTTTGACACCATTCCTCTGACACTAAAATGAGCTCCACAAGCTAATGAAATCCCTTGAGTCTGCCAGGAGTTTTGCGACAAAGAATTCTTATTTTTAAATACTATTTTTCCTACATGGCATGTAGACCCTCAAGAAGTTATTTTAAAGATTTTGAAAAATAAAACCAAATTATGTCAATTATTAGAGTAAATTTATAATAATCCTCATATCCTCTTTTCAGAAAATGTCCTTACTTAGAACCCATGTGATATATATAATTTCATAGCATGTACATGAGTAATTCTTAAATAATTGTTACATATATAACATTAAATATTATATATGTATTATATTCATTACATATAATTGTCTGAAGTATTCCTAGCATTGCATAAATAATTATTTGAGGTAAGACTTCAGCTGAAATGAGCTTGTTGTCACCATCAGAGCAACAGATGGGGCTTGGCAAGGCTCAGTCTGCTCCCAGCTCTGCCAGTGGTTCACAGGTTGATTTAACCAGTGAATCACCTCCCTTCCCCATCTATAAACAGGAAATATGTTACAGCCCCCTCTGCAAGGCGTTTTGAAATCCAATGATTATGCAAGTGAATATTTCACATATCAGTCTTGTGGTTAATTGTATGTTTGAGCTCTAAGGGTAACTGAATTTACATAGGTAGCTGTTTATTGAATGTAACTGAATCAGAATTAAGCACCTACCTCAGATACACTTAAATAGCTCTTAGAGAGGTAAATTATTTTGAGGTTGAATTTTTGGGATGAGAAATTTGAACATATTGCTAGCAGGAATTACTATAAACTGCCTGATTCCCTCAAAATCTGAAGAAATGAGAGAAATTAAAATGTTGAAATGGGCACGTTAACAGTAACAAGAGGCTCCAATTTACAAACTGATTGAGACAGAGGGAAAAAATCAACAACATTAGAAGGAGCAGTTTGTAGACAGGGTTGTTCCTATCAAGGAATCCTGGATGAAGCTGGAGCATGGGACAGATAAAAAAGGACACCTGTGCCATGGTCACTCACAGCTCAGTGCCCCAGGATAACTCACGGGCTCTGGCCACCCTGGCCGGGAGCAAAGGGCCTGATCACAGGGAGCAATTAAAAGGTGCTGTTGTTTTGCTCATCATTAGGTGATTTAATGCTAGAAATAGTGCACTTTACTGGCTCAAGACTCAGCAAGGTCTCTGGAACTCAGCACAGATGTCCTTCTGCCCAGGGATGAGGCCATCAGCAAGGATAGCCTTGCTTTGCTCACTCCCAATCAGCAGTGGAACTCAAGGAATCACCATTATCCTCCACACATACACATTATTTACTCCTCTGCATTGTGTATTTTGCATTGCCAGCACCTCCTTTTCAGACCCAACCACTCCCTCCCCCAAACACAGAAAGTTACAAGAATTAATAAACCTCCAGGAACAATTAAGAAGCTTAGTTAGGAAGTGTCTGTGTCTCACATGCTACAGGAATACATCAGCTGCACTGCAGTCACACCAGCTGGGTCTTACTCTGCCTTTCCACAGGGACTGATGTCTCCCATTATGATCTTGTGTTTTGGAAACTAATAATATTAATATGGAAAAATAAATATAGTTAGTTAATAGCCTACTTGGTGATTCATTTACTGATAGCTCAGTTGTATGGATAACTGCTTACATTTGTATAATAGCTGATTATGGTCTCAAATCTTAAAATTCCAACAGGCTGCTCTTTCACAATACAAAAAAAAAAAAAACACCACAACAAAAAACCAAACCCAAAAACACCCACAAAAAAAAAAAAACTTAAAAATTTTTAAATGGGGGAAAAGATAGGAAGAGATGTACACCATCCATTGGCATGGAAATGTTACAACAGAAAAGGGCCTTGCTACCTCATCAGTACCTCTGTGATCAGGAAAAGAGAAGCTTTGGGAAGCAGACCACTTGCAAGATGTATACTCATACATTCTTCTTTTGCTAAACTGGGTCTACCCCTGGAAAGTATTTCTTCTGAAATTAGCTAAATCATCAGTCCTTTCTAACTGCAGATTTGATATTCTTTTTGCTATGCTTCAGCTTCACAATCTTCTAAAGCTCTTAAAGGAGGAGGTTATAGATTATCATGCAATCAAAGCCAGAATGTTTTTATATTTCCATCTGCTTCTACTACACTCTCGTTTTACAGAAAATCACTCTCATTGCATCTTCTTTCTTTAATTTTACTGTCTATTTACTTCTCCAAAACAAACTGAGGGGGAAAAAAATCCAACAAAAACTAAATATTCCACAAAATTCTTATTTAAGAGTAGTGCCTGAAGCACCAAAGAGCCATGCTTGGGAGCTCACATGAGGGATGAGCAAGCATTTAAGTCACTGAAACTGCAGCTGGAGAGAAGCAGTGGCAGCTCCAGTTTCCTTTCTGACCTTGGGCAAGTCACCCACTTCTCTGAATGCTTCAGTTCTTCTCATTCATGGAGAGAGGATGACAATATTTCATTAAATGTGGGACTTCAAGAAAAGTGTTAGAGAAGTTTCCACATTCAAACCCCTTCAGCTCCAGGGAACACATGCTAAAAGCACAAACCCCAGATTTTTTTCATAAAAAGTATAGAGAGATCTTTTATATGTGAAAGAAAAATTTCAGGATATGTTGCCCAATTTCCCTTCTTAAAGCAATCTTAGCAGAACAATTATTTCTTCATGTTAACAAATCTGAACTGCCACATTTTCATACAAGTTATGTACAGAAATAAGGAAGGCATAACAAGGAGAGCAAGTTATTCAGTACAGTGTGTGCACCAGTGATTTAGTAGAGACATAAGGTTGAGATTCTTCAAGAAGAAATAAAGAATCAAACTCTTTGAGGCATAAAGATGTTCTAAAGGAAGGAGAGAAGGAAAATGTTACAAAGGATTTGTCACTTTCTATGACATGTATAAAAAATCACCAAGAAACTTGGACTAAGAAAGACCAGGCAGAAAGGGATTTAAGACAGAATATAATTTTTTTTTTTCCAGAAAGACTATAAAGATTTAAGCTAAAAAAAAAATCAAATGGCTTGCAATGGAAACAAGCAGTAAACATTATGAATTTTTAAAATGTGTTTGAAGGATGGGAATCCTGCCTGAGAACAGAGAGAGGAGAATGGCTAATTAAAGCTACCAAGGAAATGCAGTGTCTGGGCTGTTTCCTCATGCTGGCCTCAGACACCCCACGTTCCTGTATCCAGTACAGCAGGCAGGTTGCTTGGCTTCACTCAAAATGTTCTTTATTCCGGTAACACAGAGCACATTTCTATCAGAGCTGGGTGTTTGCACCCTGCAGTCTCCCATCACAGATCAGCTGCAAAGCCCCATCCAGTCATGCTGCACACACAGCACTGCTCCCTCCAAGCTCTGCAGCACAAGCAGCAGCTTCCCATGAGCTACTCCAGTTTCATTTCTGTTTGTTGCCAAACACCAATCTTCTCGTTTCAAAAAATTTCCCACTGAAATTTTCTGTGAACAGATTATTTTGTACTGAGTGCAGATGGAAACAGCCAGTATGGGTAAGCTTGCAGAAATATTTTCCAATGCAGTGGGCAATTTTTCATTCACAGATGATTTTTCAAAAATCCACAAAAATTATGGAAATTTGCCATTCTTTCCTCTAAGGATGATTTTGATTACCATTTACCAGTTGGAGGGTGAAAAATGTAGCAATAAAATTTAAAATCCCAGCTCCACTGTTTCCTTATTTTTCGAAGGGTAGAAAATCAACTGTATACCATGCCACACTATTCAGTTGGCATGAATATCATAAATATACTTGTAATATTCTACATGTTCATAATTTTAATGTCCCAAGTATCTGAATTTTGGAGACGGAGCACTTGTGCTTCTGAAGTTAATTGGGAAAATCATCAAAGAATTCAATTAGGAAAAAAAGAACTGTAATTGTTGCTTCTGGCATTCACTATGGATTTAGTTCCTTGCATTCACTAGACCACAAAAGACTATCTAAAATTGCTTAAGTTTGATCATAATAAAAAAAAAATCTTTCTTTTCTGGTTCCATTAAGCAATCTCAATTTTGCAGGATGTAACACTGAAGTTTGCACATTATGTTCCTGGAAGTTCAATTTTCTATTCGTTGGTGGAGGGAAAAAAGAGGAGGAAAGTAGTTTTCACCTGGAAAAGAAATAACCAAGTGACAGCTCCATGTACAAATGTGTGCTACAAAATGTAATTTTTGATTGGCTTGACTACAGAAAGAAGGGAGGTCAAAGATGCTATTAAAGAAAAAGAGGATCTATCTCTAGGCCATTTAAATAATAAGGTGCAATTGCTTCTTGTGGTGTATTTTCTAATATCTCATTCATAAGAGTTTGAAGTAATGAGATTTTCACAGTTATCTTTGAAGAATATTCAATAATCCAGTGACTGAATTCAGACTTGAATCAAGAACCTGCAAGAGTTAGACACCTGAAATAAGAGAGAACTGGGAAATGCAAGACTTTACAGGATTAGCCCTTGATATCTCATTCCCAGTTAAAAGGGAGGAAATTCCAAAACAGTAACATAGAGAGGAGAACGCAAAGCCAATTAATTAATTAATGTTAATTTACATTTTTCACTGGAGGTGTCGGTATGCCCATGAAAGTGAATCATCTTAAGTACCACTTACAAAGGAAGCAAATTTTGGTTGGCTGGGGGAGAGTTGTGCAAGATCTAAGAAAAAAAAGACAAAGAAAGGTCACACTTCAACTGATCCATGTTTAGTGAGCACTTGGAAAAACTAGAGTAGGAAATGGTGGCCTGAGCAGCCTGAGGCCAGCAGAATTCTGGATGTGCTGCTGGAAGTCCAGCACATCCATAAGAACTCCAGGCTGTCTCCTGGCATGACCCATGGCTGGGATGTGAAGCATTAATTCAAGAAAAATTCAAGAGGAAATAGAATCTCTCAGAAGCCTTACAGGACAGATAACTGGAAAGTTTTTTTAGTGAAAAAAACTAGGAGGAAATCTGGCACATTTGCAATTTTTGCATGTTATTGGAGTATTCAAATGTGACCTAAAAATTTGTATCTGACCCAGAGGAAGGTCTTTACATTGGTTTCATAATTACTGGTGCCCGTAGATAAGCGTATTTCAGATTTTCTATTCAACTTCCTGTTTTTCCTTGCACCTAAATCTCTCTCAGAGTAACAACAGAAAAGTCCAAATTAGTTTTGGATCTTGGTTGATTTTTTTTGCATCTTGAGAAAAGTAGCTGAGCTGTTTTTATTGGAAAGAGGTCTGGCAAAACCATGCTTTTTGCACTTTAACATTTGGGATAGTCTTATCTACAACTTTCCTGTTTGGAAGCAGAGACTAAATTTTTAGCAGAGGGACAAATCACACAGAAGGCAAATCCTGTTGCCATATCATTAAACTATTCAAATCTGGCCACGTTTTCAGGCTTTGCAAAGATTTGCTCCGTTAGGGGCCCACTAGAATTTCATAGCTGATTTCTCAGCTCACTGCCCCATGCCCTCACAGCTCCTCCAGTCTGTGGACGTTGCCTGCAGAGCCTCTCGTCCACGCTCGAGCAAGCCCTGAGCAATCCCAAACTCGGTGTGTTCTTCCACACAGCTGTTCCTTGGAGAAGACAAATTCTCCTGTCAACAACCCTCGCACAGCTGGATGGAAAGCAGTCAGTTCACCTCTTCTCTACAGTTCGTGCTTCCACCCTGGCCAAGGAGAAAAGGGTCAAAGCCAATCTGGGTTGGCATGCAGAGTGGAATTATGTAGATATGTGTTTTAAATGTATGTATGCAAATGATTTTTAATATATACATTTAACATATACTATACGCACATATATATAAATGCCTTTGAGAGCTCCATTACAAGACAATATGTCAAAAAAATAATTAGAGTTGTAAAAATTGATTTCTCCAAAAATAAAGATGTCAAAATGAGAACTGCACTCGGACTTTTGTTTCACTCCCATAGACAGAGCTCCTGATACAACTTCTAGGTACATGACTGTATTAATTTTTAAAGACAGGAGTTCCACCTTGTTCAGAAGATAAGGTGAATTCAAGCATAGACAGCGGGGGTTTGATTTGCAAACAAGCAAACATTCACCTCTGTAACTGAGACCAGCAGAAAATGCAGTTTGAACATCTAACATGCTACTGAGGACACATCATTCGCAAAAACTAGATGTGAGTAATTTCAAACTGGATTTACAGCATTAATACTCCCTTTTAATCTATGTTCTAGGTCACACACAGGGGCCAACACTGCCTCACCTTGCAGGGGTGTCATGCTAATTAATTTAGCTACAACACTGAAAGCATGATGCAAAAGCAGTAGAAGACTATTAATTTGAATTGTAGATGCAAGGCTTCAGTAGCATTCAGTAAATAATCAAAGAAAAAGGACTAAAATAAATACTGACCAAGTACTTATTCAGGAGGAACTCTGTATGCTGAGCAAAGTAAAGCTTATCTGGAACAAGGGAAGGGGTGATTTAAAGTTTTTATAGGTGACTTTGATCCTGGGACTTCTAAGTCTTAACTTACTTGACTTTGTACTCTCTGGAGAGTTTTTTTTCACCCTTAATATTAGTATTAGTTTGGCAAGGTCAGTTTTATGTAAATTGGACTAATTTAATGATACTGGATGGAATTCAGACTAGAATGTGGAAAGCTCCCTCCAACACAGATGAAATTTAAAGGGTTCCTTGTTGTAATTAAAGGTCTGCTAAATTGATATAGAAGAAAATCTGTCTGGAGGGAGCATAATGACTGCCCTTGTAATGAGTCACTCCAGGCAGAGAAATGCTCAGACCCATAATGTCAAAGTCACCTGCCCACGTAGGCAAAAGAGTAAGAAAGGCAACCATTTATGAATTTGACATCCCCATTTTCTTGGTGATTTCTGTTCTATCAGCAAACAGTATTCTAAGTATCATCATCACTCAGAAATAATCAGAACTGTTTCCACTTCTAGAAACAAAGTCCAAAACTCAGAATCTGTCTTTCAGTATGAAAAATCTGTGTAAAAGGTGTGCTGTTCCCTTGGTGGATAACATTTGTCTGAACATCTCCTACCACACACAAAGGAAGAGAGCAGAATATGTCCAGCTGAAAAATACACAGCGCCTGCCACTCAAAGCACAGAATCCAAACAGATTTAGTCATCTTGCAGGGTTTGCTCAGATAGAAATCTGAACATTGAACTTCTTGAGGAGAAAATTCCAGGTCTCCCTATGACCCATTTTGGTGCCCAAATCACCTTTCTGGGGCTGCTTGGGGCATCAATTTGTTCATGATAATACAGACTAAAGATGGGTGAAAATTCCCTGTTCTGCTGGGAGCCAATAGGAGGAGGAGGAAACTCCTGTGTTTGTAGGAGCAGGTACCTGCCCCTTTTCAGCTTCTCCAACAGACCCCCGAGTGCATCTTTCAGGCACCTCCCTGAAGTGGT
Source organism: Picathartes gymnocephalus (assembly GCA_013390045.1). NCBI lineage: Eukaryota > Metazoa > Chordata > Aves > Passeriformes > Picathartidae > Picathartes > Picathartes gymnocephalus. The sequence continues at coordinate 31,969 of WEKY01045046.1, read as the reverse complement.
TTGTGTTTGACATCAGCTCCCAGGACCTCTCTGATATGGGTCTCTAAATCATATCCCCTTGGCTGGTAATTGCTGCTGCAGCCTGCCAGACTTCCCTCCAATGGAGTTTTTTCTCGTGGAAGACAAGAAGCACTACTAAAAGGCTGTGATGCAGAAAACAAATTCTTCAAAACAAAGTGTGATTTATTTTGTCAAAAGGCATACAGCACTCAGAGAAATGGAGTTAAAATGGCAGAGCCCAAGGAAATACTGTTACTGCTTGGCATCACCGTCAGCCTCCAGGGAGATGTGATTTAACCTGGATGTCCAGTGCTCCCTCAGGTACCTTGTCACAGCTGCCCTGGCCCCTGGCTCTCAATCACCCCCAGCAGCCTGTGGCAGCTGCCTGCTCCTCTCTCCACCAAGTTACAACACTCCAGCCTTGTTCCACATCAGGGTCTTCTTGCCTCCTCCTGCTCTTTCTCAGCAAGACAGCTCTGCTGCTGCTGCTATTAAAGCTCTGCAGCTGCAGCTCATGGATATAAATATGACCACTCTGTTCAAGCACTTCTGCAGTGCTCTTTTTTCACTCTTTATTTCACTTTTCTTGTCTGGTTTTTGGTTTTTTCCTTTTTCTTTATTTCTCTGTCTCCCTCTTACATATTTCGCTTCACATGATGGAACTCACTCCAGAGAACCAGGCAGACCCTATAATCATGGAAAATAGTTCCAAGATAGAGGAATGGAAGTATGAGCAGAAAGAGAAGACCTTTAATTTATATCTGCTCCCACAAAAGGTTCAAAAGCAAATCCCAGTAAATGTAAAGACCCTGCATTCAGCCCAGGGCTATTTCCATCCCTGCTGATGTTGTGAACTTTATTACCCACTCTGTGATATCTTCTTCTCCCTCTTCCTCCAGGACGCAGAATTCCATTCAGAAGCTAGATTTAAATGTATACTTTAAGCAAAGACATCAATCTTATCCTTTGTCTGGGGTATTCACTCTACTTCAACTTTCCTTAGAAACCCTATGGAAATGCCATTTTCTCTCCCACAGGAACCTGTAACTGTGTTGTAAACATTCCACAGAGAGGTGGAAAAGGAAAGCAACAGAGGTTCCAGACACAGCAGCATTCAAGAGCTACTGGTCATCAAATGACATGGCTAAAGATCATGAAAGCAATTACTTTAATGTCTACACCTTGTCTACACTTGGATTTTCAGATTCAGCATTTAGTGATATTTGCTCCTATGTTAGCCAAGCCTTATCTTACAAAGTAATTTTCACTTTCTCACAACCCAGGGGAGTGGAGTTAACACCGACTAAATGAAATGCCATGGCATCTTTTCCATCTTTCTCAAATGCTGGGGGTGTGAAAGTCCAGAGAACGAGCCATAAACAGCAAAATCACACAGTAGGTGGGAAAAAATGGGGAGGAGGGAGTGACTGGATGAACCCACCATCAGTGATTGAACAGGACAGCACATTTGGATGAAATTAAATTTCAGTGTTGAAATTATGTTGCAGTAGTGATGATCAGAAAATATTGATAGCAATAAAATGAAATTCTAAAGAAAGTGGCACTACATCAGAAGACAGCACATTGACACGATTTATGTTAATTTCTCCAGGTTTCATCCCCATCTGCATTAATGTTGACACCTCGTGTAACCAAGGAAATAACTCTCAAAGAGCCAGGGAGCGAAAGTAAATGATTGCAGCTGCCATTAGGCTCCCATATATTGTAGTAAGCAAACGCACCAACTCATTACGATCTTGATCTAACAACCCCAGGAGATGGCTCATCAAGCACTACATTTTAAATGTTACTTCATGGAGAATGTTTATAAAAAGTTACATTTGTCTTAGCAGTTTTCAATTATAACAAGCGAAAGACAATGGCAGAGGAGAGAGGGAAAATAAAAGTGAGACCAGAGAAAGAAATCAAAGGCAAGTGAATCACAAGCAATAAACAAACCTCTCTCTGCAGTAAGGTGTGTTTTCAAAACTATTTAATAGGTCACAGAGAGCAGGGAACACTTGCTTGGGTCACCTTAGCATTATGTTAGCAAGCATCCTATCCAATTCCATCACTGCAGAACCTGACTCTCCAAGCAGACTCTCAGGCATGAAAATAACTTTAAATAAATTACAGCAAAGTCCTGTTTCCCTGAAAGTCACTCACTCTTGTGAAGTTTCTTGAAGGGGCTCTTTCCATGGGGAAAGAGGATATGCTGAATCATAAACTCTTATCTATTCAAAGCTGTGGAGGCCTGACTTGGGCAATTGAAGTCAATAGAAAAATTCCCACTTACTTCAACGGACATTGAATCCTCTGCTAAGTTCTCAACAGGTGTTTGCCCTGGCTTTACTTCAGCTATTGTCCCCTCTCCTTCAGGTGCAGCTACCATTTGGTCAAATTAACTGTTGTCAGATTCAGGAGATAGATGGGATTTTGAATCTGGCTCTGTGGCTGCCCCTGTTACATTTTCATTTTATACACCTGCCGCTCCTGTTTTAATTTGAAAATTACTTTGTTATACTTAAGTTTCTTTCAAAGGCAGTCTGTCTAGGCCAGCAGATGCACTAATGAGGGTTCTTTATCTTTAAAATGTGCAAAGGGTAATTTTCTTTTTTCATTTTTCATTTTAAAAATATTTCATTCTTTATTTTTTGGTTCACATTTAATTCCAACGAGAAGGGACAGAAACACAAGATGCTTTGTTGTAATCCTTAATGGATTAGTGGTATTGATCAAAGCTTTGGGTGCTGATGTGAATTTGTCACTTAATCTTATAGGCATGTTTATCTATTTACCAAGAACTCAGAGTGCCAGGCTAGCAGTGCTACAAGGCCAAGGGCCAGTCCATCTGCTTCCATAGCTGGATACATTTGCTGAGAAAAGGAAATAAATGGTCAAATGACATATCTTTGTGTATTAAGGTGGGGATTGTTGTTTCTTTTGCTAACTCACAGTTTCCCTCAACTTCATCTAAACAAGGCAGCTTCATCAAGAATGGAGCAAAGCAAGACAACATTCTGTATTAAATTAAGTAGTAACCTGTGCAGTGCATGTTAACAGGAAGAAAAGCTGCATCACTGGGATTTCTTTCTTTTTTAATTAGATACAATCAGTTTGACAAAAGGACATTGAGTGGTCTTGATTTTCATTTCAGAGATGTGATCATACTTACAATATATTTATATGGCAATTTTTAAAAATGCCAAATTAGGTTATTAAATTAACTCTTCAAACATATCGTGGTGGTAAATTAAATCTGAAGTGACCTTGAAGAAATAAAAGTCTCAGATTTTAAAAAGGGAAGTTTTTGGAGGGGAAAAAAAAAGAGGTGGAAGAGGACTTATCCCAGCACTGGTGGGGCTGAGCAGGCTGGGGTGAGGATCTGGGTCAGTCTGGTTGCCACCTGCACACAGGCAAAGGGCAAAGAGGACTTACTGTGGTGCCAGGGAAAGATCCGTGATGAAAATGGAGAAGAGAAAACAGAAAAACACTGTTTATGCAACAGGTGTTGAGATGGTCCAGCATTTGTAGTCATGTGTCAGAAAAGGCCCAGTAAAAGCACTGCAACTGTGAAAACCAGTGCTGCAAAGTAACTGAGCTGCCAAAGGGGCCAGAGGCTGCAAAGCACCATTGTGAACCATTGGGACCCTTATAATCCCACGAGATGGAGAGCCATCTTCCATGAGGTGTGTTTTAGCAGGCTGCAAGCTGAACACAGATGTAGCACTGCCTTTCCATCCTCCAGACTTTCATGTAATTAAAATTCATAGCATTTTGGATGAGGTATTTGCATATAATAACCCCTGATCTCTTTGATCTTTCTTGCTTCCTGGCTCCTGGCTCCGAATTCCTACCAACAACTCCAGTCTCAACCTGTACTTTCTGTCAGTCCTGTTCCTTTACCTGAATTTGATGCTACTACTTATTCACAGAAACTTCCACCTAAACTGGCCTTCTCCTGCAGACTCAGGAGTTTCTAACATTTTTTAACACTGGCACATCTTAAATGTGTCAGCTGGGGCTGATTCTGTTTCCACATGCTTGAAACTTTTCTTCTGTGGATATAATGGTTACTCTGGTTATACATGGTTATAATGGTTCTGTGGTTACAAAGGTTATACTTTAATCTAAAAGAGTTTCTGCCCTTTTCCTACCCAGAACAATTGCACACATTTCAAAAGATGTGGATGATAACTACAAAAGCCTAGCAGCACTGACCGAAGAGTTTTTCTGAAATATTGATATGAACAACTGTCATCAGTGACTTTGTAAGAGCAACATTAACCCTGACCTTTAGGAGCCACCTTCAGCTGTATCAAAAGTATTCCACTAAAACAGACCTCCAGGTCCTTCAGGATATCCTCAACTCAGTTGTACCCTCATCACTTTGGATCAGTAAAAACGTGCTTAGACTGTAAATAACTTTTTTGCATCTCTGCAAGTGTGAAGCAAAGAGACTTCTGCAATTTATGTTTCTATCAGTGTAGTCTTCCATGTACCAACACCTTGATTTTCTCTATTGGAGATGTATTCCCATAAAACTCCTGCCAGTTGCAATGACACAGCTCAGCAAAGTTTCTTAGTGGCACATAATTCACAACATTTTCCTCCACCTGCTCCAGGCTGGGCATAGTCTCAAGCACAGACAGAATCAAAAGATCTATAGAAGGTCTATAAAGGACATTATCCCTGGAAAGAGACACCGGGATTTATAACCTATTCTCTCTGGGCCAATGCTTTAATGCAAGTAAAGGTCTACAGCTATAAACATTCTGCCAACAGTACAATGAGAGTGACATCCACTAGAAGTTAAGCATTTGTGTTTGATGAAATCGTAATCATTGCTCATATTTTTTACCAGAATAATTCTGAATATCATAGAATCATAGAATGGCCTGATTTGGAAGGGACCTTAGAGATCATCTGCTTCCAACCCTCCTGCTGTGGGCCAGAGAACCATCCAACTTGGCCTTGAACACTTTCAGTGATGGAGCATCCACATCTTCTCTGGGCAACATCTCCAGTGTCTCATGACCCCCAGAATAAGGAATTATTCTTTTAATATCTGATCTAAATCTACTCTCTTTCAGTTTGAAGCCATTCCCCCTTGTCCTGTCACTACATGCCCTTGCAACATGACTCTCTCCATGTTTCCTGTAGGCTTGCTTTAGGTACTGGAAAGATCATGGAGAAAAAATCAAACTCTTGTCCTGTGAGTTATCTTTCCCCTGGTTTGAACAGTGGAAAAAGTCACAAAACAAAACCTATCCTCTGTGTTCTGACCTGAAACAACAAAAAGCCATCAGATGCTCCTGCAGAATGGAACCCCATGCATTGAGCTGGATGCACATGGAAGCAGATGCAAAGACCCTTTGCCTGATGCTCCCACATGCACTGCACTTGATGCTTTACCATTTTTTCCCCATGTGGAGGAGATTCAGGCCTGGCAGCCTACAGAGCTGTCCCATTTCTGCATAAGCAGCAGAGGTTGTTCATAAGAAATGTAAGCCATTAAAAAAAGATGCTGAGGAAACTTTAGAAATGGAGCTGTTGTCAGCAGAGATTAAATTGTATACCAACAGCACGACATTTATGCACTGCCACTTAAACTGTGACAAATGGTTGCAAACATGATAGTTTCAAGATCTTTAATCTAAATGAATGGTGCTTTTAGCCTACCTCTGACTGGAATTCATTTTGGAAATAAAGAAGCATTTCCTACTCATCTGTGTACAGAACTACACCAGCCATGACTGAAAGTGCAGGAGTCATAGCTCTCCACAGTACTGTGAAGCACTGAAAGGATTGGAACAGGCTGTCTCTATGTATTTATTCCCTTCTGAGTCCCAAGCAATATCTGCAATGTAAATTAAGATTTTACCTACCTGTCGACCTTAGAGAAATTGTTTTCAAGGAGTTTTTTCTCCTCTTTCATTTTTCTTGTTACAACAACACACGTAATGTAAGCTCACATAAGACAGCAAAGATCACATTAAAATGTAATTTTTTAAATTGCAAATATCTCAAATAGCACTTTGTTCAAAAATAATTTCCATCATTATCAGTTTAAACGTAACATTAACTACTGGAGAAAACTGACGGCATAGGGAGTTTATCCTATTTGCACTGAATCTATTCCCATGTTGTCCTGAGAGTCTCAGCTGAAGGAATTAAGCACATGATTCTTACGAACAAGTATTTACAAAGTGATTATTTTAGTGTTTATAGTCTTGTAATACAAAATTTATAAAACAATCTAATTTCAAACATTCCAAGGTGTTCTTCAGTTGATAGCACAAGAGGAAAAATAACTCTTTTATCCTGCCCCCACTACCCACCCCATCCCCATCCCTGTTCTCAGTCAGAGACTTGACTGTACCCCTTAGAGATTTTGGAATTTAAGAAAAAGAAAGAAAAAGGTAGGAAAAAAGAAACAGGAGGAGATGTTAGGTGAAAAACATTTCTTCAAAGGAAAAAATTCATCACAATTACAAAAATGTGAATTTGGCATACAACCAGGTGACCAGATTCTGATGCTTGTGTGACATTTCTACAGCAGTCCCCTTGCACAACTGCAAGATTTGCAGCTGCAGGGTGACCTGAGGTGGTGAACTGAGTGACACACTGAGAAAAACATCCCTTCAAGTTGCCCCTTTAAACCCTGATGCTTCCGCCAGCTTCTTTTACAGCCTCTATATATTTTTTTAAAAAAACACAATAAAAACAATCTTCCCCGTTCAGTTTTTTGAGGGAAAATAAAATCTTTGCTCAGAAGAAATCCTTCTGATGAAATACTTAACTTGGAGCAAGGTTACACTAAAGTTGAGGCTGCTGTGAAGAGCAGGAACGCAGTGCCATCTCGTGGTGCCCGTGCCGGGAGCCGCCGCAGCCCCGCTGGCGCTGGGGAGGAAGCGCATCCCGGCCATCGTCATCCTCTGCGCACCGACAGCAGGGAAAACAACTCCCGGCAGCTTCAGAAGCTATAAAAATTTCACTAAGGAACTACAGCTTACCAAGTAAGATAAAAGACCTTTAAAAACCCATCTAATGCGGAGATCAGGGCGAAATTGCGCGCTGCGTTGCCTCGAGGCTGCCTCGATACTGGGAGGTTTCCAGCGCGCTGCAGAAACCAGCGGCAGCCTGGGCTGGGTGAGCGGGTCTGTCTGCTGATGTAGCCGACGGAAAAATCCCTTAGAACCCTAGAGCATGGGTTTGGGCTCCTGCGGGCACTGGGGTGCCCTGTGAGAGACCCCTGTGCAGCCCGGCCCAGGAGCGAGGCGCTGGCGGAGCCCCGCAGCACAGCCCGCAGGCATCCGCCCGCCCCTGAGGGGATCGCCTGGGTACGGCAGAGTATCACCCTCTCGTTTTTTTATATCAGTGTCTGTTATTTCAATGTATTAGGGCTGAGATATTCAAAGCTGCCTGAGGGTTTGGAGAATTAGATTCAAAATGTTCTAGGCAATTCTGAGTATTCCTAAGAGAGTGATTTTACAATGCTATGAGTCTGATCCTTCAATCCCTCCTTGTGTAAGGAGCACTTACTTAGAGAAATAGTTTAAGTAGTATTGTCTTAGAGCCAAATTTTGACATTTAGCTGCTGGCCATGCCAGTAGCACATTTTTTTTCATGCTCTCCAATCTACAAGTAAACTCAGAGTGAGCAAAACTGCCATCTTGCCTTTGGGCAAGGTGCCCTCCTGGACACGCACTAAGAGAAGAGAGCCCATAATTCAGAGATGCTGTAATGATGAGAGGAAAACTCAGCACATGCAAGTGGAAAATATGTTCCTTACATGCTGTGTTAAGAGCAGGGAAGACTTTAATTATTTTGCAGAAAAATATGTCTTGATTTCCTTGCTTGCTATTGTGTTGTGTGTTTCTGTTGAGCTTAAATCCAGCAAAGGCCAACAGGCACAGGGCTAGGGAGAATGGGCCCACACACTGTACCAGGATGGATCCACCCTTAATTAAAAGATGCAGCAGAGGAAAGGTGCTGCAAGGCCAAAACCACAGCCCTATTGAAGGTATAGAAACTAGCTGGGAGCAGTTTCAAGTTCCCAGGACAGGCAAAGGCCATGTGGATAAAAGTCAGACTGATGGCTGATGTCAGTCAGATCGATGGAGCAAAGGCAGAGCAAACGTAGCTCCAGCTTTAAAGGGATGTCACGGACAAACAAGGCCTATGGAAAGAGTACAGTTCAGGGAGGGGTGAGATGCATTAGGCTTTTTCCATGGATTTTCAGGGGGAAAAAAAAACATATGCAAGCACCTTGCTTGTGTGCCTGTGCCTGGCAAGTGGTTCTTAAATCTTTGAGCTAATTTAACCAAACCCAGCAGAGAAGTAGCAGACTCAAAGGCCTTGTATCCCTAACACACTTTATCAGTACAAACACTTAGACAGCAATGATAAACTTCACACTCCTGTCAAGAAAAAACTGCAGCATGAATCAGAGCTCAGTCATAATGCAACTCCAAAACAGGAACAAAATCACAAGAATCCAGAATCCAGGACTTCTGCATTTTGTAGGACTAATGCTTACTCTAACACATTTCTCTCCATCACTAAATTTAGCAGCTGTTTTTCCTTCCCAAAGCACTTAAATTATTACATCTCAGGTGGCAAAAAGGAGATGGGGTGGAATGCTGATTTGATTTAAAAACAGGATGAGCAGTGGGATTTCATTTGGAAAGGAGCACAGAGGTGGACCCATTTTTTGAGAGAAACAGCCAGAAGAAAATGAAAAACAGGTCATAGCTCACCCTGAAAACATAATGCCTGAGAAAAAGTCTGGCCCAAGTAAAGGGTGGAAGTAAATATTCTCCATTCATGTCTAAAATAACACTTCCAGGCAATTTACTCTCTACCCAATGCTTCAGAATTGGTATTCACACCCCACAAAGTAACCTTGACCAAGGTGTAAAAAATGCTGTGCATAAGAAGCTGGCATGAGTTTCTAAAATGCCCTGAGTGTCTGATTTGATCCAGTGAAGGGTTATGAACTGAGGACAAGCTGAGGTTTTTCCACTTCACTCCCAGCTGGTAATTGCACTCATCATTCTTACTCTATATAGGAGACCATGGCATACTGTGTGAGGAGATATTTTGTTATGCAGGACAGAGATGAAGAACATGGACAGTATCAGCAAAAGCCTGGCAGGGACTCCAGCGTGACAAAACTCAAACTAATAACTATGGAGAGCTCAGATCTGTGTTACCCTTTATTGAATGCTTGGAGGGCTCCGAGGTTTGGTTATCCATGTCTACTGCAGATTCAGTTCTCTAACACACTCACTGGATTTCAATATCTCTTTTCTTCTGTCCATATCTTTTAAAGTCTTCTCTTTAGTGCTTGATATTCTCAAAATACACATAGATGAACATCAGAGGATTTTTGTGCGACGCATTTGGCAAACTCCAAAGTGCTGACTTAGAAAAGTACACTGCACCAATAAAAAGAAAGTCATAGAATTATAGAATGGTTTGGGTTGTAAAAGGCCTTAAAGCTCATCCTGTCCCACACCCAGACACAGGCAGGGACAGCTTCCACTATTCCAGGTTGCTCCAAGCCCCATCCAACCTGGCCTTGAACAATTCCAGGGATGGGGCAGCCACAGCTTCTCTGTGCCAGGGCCTCATCATCCTCACAGGAAAGAATTTCTTCCTAAGTAATTTCTTCCTATAAATCCCTTTGAAGTCTTGATGAAAACCTGAGGTTTGTACATTTTACTCCATGAACTTTGATGTTTCAAATGCACTATTCAAATTACTCCTCAAAAATTATTTACACATATTTGGATAAGTAACTTGCCACCTATTATTAACTGATACATATGTAACAGCACATCATTTTATTATAAACGTTTCAAGGTCTTGCGGAAAGCAAAATATGAGCTCAATTAAGTATGGTTTCAGTCCTGCTGTTCAAAAGCTCCCCCAGTTAGTGGCACATAGCACCAGGATCTGGTGACATCAACAGTCTTGGTCTGGTTTATGAACAACAACTTAACCCAGATTAATTACATGCTGGGGTAGTGATTGGACACAGCTCTGTCCCATGAAGGCAGAATTTTAATAAATATCCTACACCCAAATATTATACCCAGTTTCATTAGATTTTAGCACTCACAGCTTTTTATTTGTAACTGGACATTTGCTCGCTGTCAGTACCCAGCTCTCCTCTCCTGCTTTTCAGCTGCACACCACCTATGTGTGATGGAGAGATCTGTGCTGTCATTTGTGCTCCTTTGAAACTGTGAATGTTGTCAACTCTGCATCCGACTGTTGTGGCAGCACCCAAAGGTCCAGTCTGGTCACCATCACACCAAGTATAGTCCTTGCCTCTGAGGAGCTGTTTCACAATGAATAATTTAGCTGACAAACTTAGTCTGCTTGAGAAATACCCATGAGTAGATTTCAATTTCTTCAGCCACAATCATTAGTCAAAATATGCTGGAATAAAGATGGGGTGAAAGAGGTTGAGGGAAAGAAAGATGAGGTAAAAAACAAAGGGGATCATACCTGTATTTCTGGATATCACAGCGTGACTTCAGGCTCCTATTTCTATTCGTCATGCCCAATGAATGAAATTAATTTTGGCAGAAGAGGGAGAAGAAAGCCTATCCATACTATGAAACTAGGCTAGATCAGAATTAAAGCACTAATATAAAATTCACTGCCTTCCTTTCCAAGTACAAGACTGTCTTTTTAAATCGTGTTTCTTCTATGATACAGAGGCACCAGAGTGCCTATAAGGAGAGGGGGAAAATCCTCATTATTCCCCAGCCCACGTGCAGAATCGTGCAGCAGAAATCCCACAATCCATGCATCCAGGGGTATGGCACAAATCACACTGGGCCAGCCACAAGTGGGGAACAGCTTGCACTGGACGTGTGTCTCCCTACAGCAAAGGGCTCCTGTGTTCTCCCTGAGGGTGGCCACACACCTTTGCTGGGACAAAGTGCACCACCCCTAAGTGCTCTTCCTGCAGACTGCCCCAGCTGAGGGATTTAGGGGGACTGAAAGAGGCAAAAATTATTCCTGACAGCAGATACTTGTCCAGAACTGAACTGGGTCAGACTACAGGAAGAAACAGAGTAGGACCAACAGGTACTGCAGTAGCTACTGCTGCACTTCCTGAGTGAACATAATGTTTTCTAAACACATGGGATGTGTCACACTGTGTCCAGGACTAACATATCTAAAGTAAAATTCCTCCACAAAACACAAGCAGAACTAAAATAAGAGCCTAATTCTGGGCTCATTCCATGCCTGCCAGAGTGATTATAACTGACTGCAACCAACCTACTGCAGAATTACACTGATATACAACAATATAGCACCAAACATAAAAATGCTTAATATCTGATCTATCCTTTATCAGGGGACTTAACTGCTGCTGGTTTATGACCTTGAGGTATATGAATCTTTTTTCTCAAATCTAATATCTGACTTGCAATCTCAATTTCTCTAAGAAAGGAAAAAGTAACTAAATTGTATTTTACAGTTAACTAGCAATTACTCTTTTTTTTCAAGTAAAAAAGCATTTCTTTGATTAGAAATGAGCGTGTAGCACTTATGATGTTGTGTAAGTGGCTGAGAACTGGTTCCCTGACTCATAATAATTAGATGCCATTTTTAAGACTGAACATTGAAACATACAGTGTCCGCCTTCCCTTTAGTCCTTCAACACGGCATAGCAATTTTGAATTTTTTTTTTAAAAAGTCTCCCTACTCCCTTCCTTCCCTTCAGCAAGCTTGGCAGCCTGATTACTGCCACAGAAACCAGCATGTGCAAGCTCTGTGCTATATTAGCAGAAATTTTTGACAAGTTCTTTATTTTTCTAAATGTGGGAGAGGATGTTTGTTACAGTCCTTATACATAGGAGGTTAATAGAGAATACCAGACACAGTGATCAGTCAGAACTAAACACATTTGCAAGTTCATATTCTAAATGTCTCTTTTGGACAGATGCTGTTTGGGATAACTAATTACTCAGGATTTTCTAGAAGGAAGATGATGAGCCCGAGTACCTCCCAGGCAGGCAGCAGCGAGCCTGCTAAGGACACACGAGTCTGTGTGGAGCTGCTTCAAAGGCAGTAGAGATAACTAGGCAGATCTGCCTTGGAGGCAGGTTATCAACAAAGGGCTGTCTCCCAGACAGGTACCTGTTCTTGTCTGCCTGGAAAGTGAGTTATGAGCCTTTGTACAGCACCTTTCAGGCAAGCAACTTATTCAGGTCTGCCTGGAAGGCAGGTCAGCATGCAGATATGCCTAACAGGCACAGAACTGTGCAATTCTGCCTCTCCACACCTTCAAAGATCTCAAGACAAGTCAAGAATTTCATTTTAATGATCTCAGCAGAAAGCCATTATTTCCTGTATTAAATAATTTTCAATATAGTTGATGGATATGTCAAATTGCAGTTTCTTTAACCACACTTTCTTAATGCCAGACACAAGAACAGAATTCCTTTTTACAAGGTTCTGGTAGTATTCTTGATATAAAAGGAAATGGTTTTTTTATAAGATTTGGCAGTGGGTTACTACAGAGAGCAAAGTGTCCAAAAGAACCAGCAAGTACAGCTGGAAAAATGCAAACTGACAGTAGACACACTAAGAAATTTTATGTACTCTACCTATAAAAACACAGATGTTGGTTTACTGTTCTGCCTGTAAGTAACATCAATGATTGCAGTGGAGGTTTAGATAGAATTGACAAAAGCAATAAATGAATTTAAATGTCATTCCTTTCAAAAGGATTAAAAATTTTTAAAATCTCCATTCAGGAAGGGCTTTAGTAAAGCCATAATTTTAATCACTTAAGTAGAGATCTTTCTAACGAAGATGCAAGGCTTACTTTGCACATAACAGAGGGGTGGTGCCCTGTATTTGTGCATCCAGGCTGGTCTCCGTCAGCTATACTCAATTCAAGAATTCAAGTTTCCTGCTCTCCTACATTATTTGCATTTTCACTGTTCCCATGAAAGCTGAGATGACACACAAGCCAGAGTTCTGGGACAGTGTTGGAAACACCTTGGCCGTGTGTGCTGGCCCAGAGTGAAGCAGGGATCTTGGGCAGAGAGCAGTGAGTGAGTCTGAAGCGAGAAAGGACAGCCTGTGACATGAGCCAGTATTCCTCAGCAAGGAAAGGCTCTGTATCTCTGGGAAAGGTCCAGCAGCAGCACTGTGAGGGGAGAGCACTGGTTTGCAAAGCAGGCTGGCAATGGACCCCACAGAACAACCTGGAAATTCTGGCTGTTTTAAACTAAAGAGAAGCACAGAAGAAGAGTTCTACAAGACTCCAAAATGTGTTGCAAGGTCGAGAGCAAATTGGGCACGTTTCAGGGAGACATCAGGGCATATGCAGAAAACACAAGGCAAACAGCTCTTGTTGAATCTAAAACAGAGTTTGGTTTAACTCAGAGCACCAATAAGCCACTTCATACCTGCCCAATCTTTAAAGACTCAGGATGAGAGACCCTGTACTTGTGTTCTGCAGGACCACCCGGTCTGCCAACTGTCAGCAGGAATCTTAATGAGAATTACTTATCTTTCCCAAGTGATATCCCCATAGGCACCCCAAGAAAGGTCAAATAATCTTTGTAGAGGGTTTTCTGTGTCTGAGCTTGATCTTCGGTGTGCAATCTCTAATATGGGTAAAAGACCATAAAACAGGTCCTATAGGTATAAAAAAACTCAAAAAAAAATTCTTATGCTTGCAGTACACATGAGATTGTTATGGTCTGCACAGATCCCTAATCTAACTAGCTTAGTCAGATTTATTTTACAGGATACTATCTACCCTGATAGAGCTAGAAATTCATTCCAAAAGCATAACACTGGCATCCCTCCATGTTTGTTTGGCATAACAGAATATTCTTTTAAGCTTTCAGACTGTAAACTCTTTGTTTGCTATTATTCACCTATTATTTATTAAACTGTATTAGTTCAGCTCCAAAGAACCACTGAATACATCTTCACCCACAGCTGTGTATTTTAGGCTTCCAAAACACTCTTTTCAATTACAGTATTTTAGAGTAAATTCTATTTTAAGTAGATCATTGCTTTGGTTTTATTTTTTCCAACTTGTGAAATTATCACATTAAAACTTTCAGGTTTGATTAGTGATTTATTAAAGGAACAGTTTTAGAAAATTTTCCACATCCCTGTCTGAAGATAAAAGTATCTACTCCCACTGCCTCAAATGTGAGTAAAAGGTCAGGGATGAGACAATTTTACTATAAACCGTAGGATCACACGGCCCTGAAAAGTTGCCTGTCTTCTTTGCAACACACATTTTAAACTGAAACAGCTTTATGTTTTTATACACATACATATATTCCACTCGTCTGGCAGAAATTGAGAACATAAAGGAATTTACCTTCATGCAGCCTTTAATATCAATAAAGTATTTGCAACAGCAGCTTAAAAGTTATTATTGTTCTGATGATGCCACCAGCTACGTTGGTGCAGGGACAGATTAACTCAACTGGTGGCCACGGAGTCAGTCCTGACCTGAACCTGTGTGACTGCAATTGAATCTGCCCTCTAATCTAATTTGAACTATGGAATCAGGATCAGAGGCATCTTTGCTAACAGAAATACTCATGTGGAATTGAAGCACTAAGGAGAACAAAGTGAAGTACCTAAAGAATGTCAGATTTTGAGTATCTTCATAGGAGGAGACTCTAGAAGCTGAGAAGAGGGACAGAAACCATACAAACAACTTCAGCTGCAGGGATATTGCAGAAGCTGTGGTAATTATACAATCAATTATATGTCTTTCATGGGCTTTGGGATATCTTCGGATTAGTCAGTGCTAAGCACTTTAAAGATATTGTTGGAAATACATTTTTTAAAGTACCTACAAAATCTTGTGCAGTATAGAGCTCTTCATAAAAAGATATTGTAAAACTACAAGTATGAGGGGTGAAAAAAGCTCTTTTTTGGCAGATGTAACTATGATTGGGAGGGGGAGATGGAACAAATCAAATCGCAATAAGCATTTTGAAGTGTCTGCAGTTGTTCCACACAACTGGATGATTCTACATTTCATGTTCCTGTTCATTATTACAGAAGCTGAGTACTTTTATAAGTAGAATTCATGTGCATTTCTAGAGCAGCATTCCACCTTTATTAAAAGAAAAAGAAAAAAAAAACCAAACAAACCCGAGTTTGTGTGAAAGTTCAATGCCTATTTAATACTACTAATTCTGCTTCTCAGTGACCTAGAAAACTCCAGAAAAGCTGGATTTCCATCAGTGATCCAAGCTGGTAAGCCTGGATCATGAGACATTGCAAAACAGACCTATCGACCCTTAGTCTCTGAAAAGGCAAACCCATGGGATGTGGAGTGGTAAGACATTACACAGACTGACCCTCATGGGACAGCATCTGGAAGTGGACAGAGAGCACAAGCTGTTGGTGCTTTGTCATGAGAAGAGTTTGAAGAGCACAACACCTTGCTAGATGGTGCTCCCAGTCCCTTCTCCCTATAAAACCAAGCTGAATACACTTCTGCAGTGCATGTTTGAGGCGTGGATTCATGTTTGAGGCATGGATTCATGTTTGAGGCAAAGTGCAGGACAGTGGGACAGCCCTTCCTGGCCAGCCAGCCAGCTACACAAAGAGACCCAAGCAACCACAGCTTCATTTAAGGTCTGGGTTCTCAGCAACACAGGGATTTCCAAATGGATTAGCAAAGGATCTCAACCCCCAAATCATGCACAACAGCTGAATGTTCTAGACAGCATCTTCCCAAACACTAACCAAGCTCGACCAGGATGGATTTAAAAAGCAGTGAAGTAAGGCAGCAGGCAAGGGCGGGCTCTGGCAACTTTAATGGACAAAACAAACTGCAGAAACAACACTTCCAAAACATTTTGTTTCCCAGGGCAGGCGGATTGTCCTTATATCACTTCAGCCTGACAGAGAAAAAACATGCCTTGTCATCTTTCTGCTGAATGCAACCACAATCAAAAATTACTTCTGAGGCAGTTAATAACAACTTCGAGAGTATCAGCACAATGGTGTAAAACACCACTTAGACTTGGCAAGTTTAAATGGCTTTGAAATAGCAGGTGAATAATATATTTGGATTTGCCTCTGTGGGCAGCCAGAGCAGAGAAAATTACTGTAAGACAAATTTTTTCTCAAAAACTTAAAGATAAACAACTCAGCTTCTTTTTGTCAAGAGTAACAGAGTGGGTGTATAAATAAAATGCAGTAGGCAGGATGTCTCTGGAGTTTAACAAGGCCTCTAGCGCTCCACCACACAGAAAACTCATTAACACACCGGAGAATCATGGCACAGATCAATTCAGATGAAGAGCAGAGATTGTAAGTGAAGAGATTGCAAGTGAAGAGATAAGTGTCATGCTAAATCTGGCTGGCTGAAATATCAAGAAGGGACTTGTTAGATCCCACATTAATCAACAACCAGCAGTGCAGAGCAGAGCTGCTCCTGCTCCTCCCCTGCCTGGGAACATGCACTGCTGTAGCAGAGTGAGAGTTCAAAATATGTGCAGGATATTTATTACAATCTGGAAGGTTCACCATCCCACCTGACAGGATTTTAACACATGAAGCCTTAAAACCACCTCTTGATTAACCTTTCCTCATTTAACATACTCTGTGCAAGTCCTTCTTCTCAAAAGAATTCTCTAGTACTATCCCATATTTTGACTACTCCTCAATCTTTGCTCCTTAAAATCACTCCTTTACAGAACCTGTATGGAGTAAAACGGTATTTGAAAGATTCTTCAATCAACACGTATTTTATGGCAGTCACATTTATTAAAAATTGCAATAAAAATGACAGCTCCATCACCCAGGTTTGTGAAGGACAGAAGTAGCTGTCACAGCCAGCCAAAGTCTGAGATGGACACATAATTGATAGCATTTTGTCAAATATATTATTTTCAGCTCTGTGGACATTTCCAGCCATCAACATCCTGTATTTGTTTCTCTTTGTTAGAGCTGGACTCTCCCTTCTGTCAAATGTGATTGAAATACAGCATGCACCTGCTTCATCAGGAAAGCACTGCAGAAGTGTCCTGGTTAATAAAACAGTTGATAACAGAGGTTTGGAAAGCTGTACGAGATCTGTGCTGCTTTTGCCTACACCACAGACATATCTTCTCATATGTCTGAGCAATATTGAATGCAGAAATAAAAATACATGTGTATGTGTAATGGCTTTGATGGAGAAGGCAAACAGAGTATAATCCGTCAAAAAACACAGCATGTGGTAAGAAGCACCATGGACTGAGGCACAAAAATATGAACAGTTGGGAAAAATAAAATTGTCCATAGGATACTTCCATATTTCTGGTCTTGAATAAACAAATGTTTCACTGAAGTCAGTGTGACCTGCAGGCACAGAATAAGGCCACAAACATTCAAGTGCTTCTTTTTAAAGGCATTTTTGTCTCTGAATGTCTTTTTTTTCTTTTTAACAAGTGAACAATTTTGTGTTATACTTCCTATTTAATGGAAATGCATTTGGAAGGCTTCCTGACTGTGACCAGAGACATTCAGTGCTGTTAATTTAGATTTTTCTTTTGTTATCCTCTAAATAACCTGCTCTTTTCGTAGGTATAGCTTTTCCAAATTGACTTCTTCTGAATTCTTCTCTTTTTTTTTTTATTTCCTATTAACACTGTTCTTCAAAAAACAAAGGCAAATTAAAGAAATGCCAGCCACTAGACTGCAACTAATCAGTGAGATACTTCATATTTCAAGTCTTTTGAATACTTCCTTACAATGGATATCAGATAACTTTCTCCATGTAGCACAAAGGCAAATTTCAAGCAAAACCTTATCGCTGCCTATAAAATATTGGCCACTCTTCTGCTTTGCATTCATGCAGCCCCATTCTTGCTCGCTGTTCACAATTCAGCAAATTGTAAAATAACAGCAATGCTGCACCTTCCTCGAGGAATATGCTCCCCCTAGCACTTGCATAAATGTTATCCCAATCAATAACCTAGTAATTAAAGTCACCAGCATTTTGGCCTTTTTACAAGACTCCTTATCTAACAAAAAAAAAAAAACGATTCCTTGCATTACTATTTCCAACTGCCTTGGAAACAGAACAAGGATTGTTTGGCCACCCCGTTGTCCTTAACCCCCAAATTAGCTTTTGCTGTAAAGTCACAGAAAATCATTCTGGTTTTCCGTGCAGACACAGCATAATTTTCTTCCTGAGTATCACTCATTCCTTTTCTCATTCTTGGTTTATCAATAAGCCATAAATTCTGACGTTGAGAATACCAGTAGTTGTTTTGTCTAGGGGTTCTTTTTGTTGAAAGGGGTTGATTTTGTTTTGGTTTACCTTCAGTAATTAAAAAAAAAAAAGAAAAAACAAAGAAACTGAGATGCTAAGGACAGGAAAACACTGGTAAGCAAATGAGTGAGTCTGACAAAGAATCAATTATCTCTACTGCTCAGCTACCAGAACTTATCAAGGGTGAAATCCTGCCTCCATTAAAGTCAATGAGAGTTTTGTAGTTGACTTTGTCTGTTCAGGAATTTCACTCCAGACATATTGCAAGTGACTAAAAGGGAGAAACCTGCAAGGAGGACAGTGCAGGCTTACCTGGAGACTTCATAAAAGCAGCACTTCTAAGTACTGAAATTCAACTCCAGAACTTTCTAGATCTTTTACTTTTTGAAAAGTTAAGCAGACAGAATATCCTACTGTGAGAGTAGGTTATGGTTATACTCACAAACTTCAGGAAAACTGCATGATTTTCAACACAGCTTTCCCCAGCACCTGATGATGAAGGGCCACATTCTGCTCTCGCCCCAAAGGAATTCCTTTGGAACAAGAGCACAGCACACACCTGCCCATCCAGCCTTGCATTTCTGCAGCCTTTGCTATCAGACACTTCAACCCCAAGCTAATTTTATTGCAGCAATGTTTAGCTATGGAAATCACGAAAATCTCCAAAACATCATCCAATGGGAAATAAAAAACCTTTTCTGCTCTTTCTACCAAGTAATATAAAGGAAAATCATATTAAACAAGGGTTGCTCATAAATAGGCCAAGGTAAGATACTGCTGCAACTGGCTGATAGAGCTGTTTGTCCATCTCTTCTGACAACCTCTGCCCAAACAGAAAGGGCAACCAACATAAACCAGCACTTTGCCATCGCAGCAGAGAATTGTACTGCAGAGATGTAGCCGAGCCTGTTGGTACCAGCTGTATTTTGAGAGGGCATGAGTCCCAGCCAAACATGTCAAAGCAGCTGCCTACCCTTAGTGTGTGCACCCATGATTAGAGAGATATGGCTCTGCTAATCCAGCCCTCATTTGGGAAGAAGGATTAATATTTAGGCTACCGCAAATAAGCTTCCAGGACTACAGAAAAAGAGTCAGTGAAGGCTGCTTAATCAGGTGGAGAAGATTCATTTGAGTAAACCTGTGCCATGACCTTTCATGAGTCTCTGAACTCAGACAGGATGTCAAATTTTTATGAAGAAAAGAGGTCTAATCAATTAGTGCTTATAACGACCTCTTAATAAGTAAATGGTTGAGGCAGACACTCATTCTGAACAGAATCAGAAATTGAATTTGTATGTGTGTCTAGTGTTACCTGGGGAAGGAAATGAAATCCACCTCCATGCTTGACCTATTAGCCCACTCCAGCCAAAATATAACCTCAAAGGAGGTTGTAGCCAGGTGGGGCTCAGCCTCTTCTCCAAGGCAACTAGTGAAGGGACAAGAGGACATAGTGTCGGAGGTCAGGCTGGACATCAGGAAGAATTGCATCACATGAGAAGTTGTCAAGCATTGGAACGGGCTGCCCAGGGGTGTGATGAAATCACCACCCCTGGAGGTGTTCAAGAAACAGCTGGACATGGCACTCATTGCTATGGTTTCGTTGACAAGGTGATGACCAAAGATTGGACTCGATGATCTCTCAGGTCTTTTCCAGTCTTAATGGTCCTGTGACACACACACACACACACACACACACACACACACATACATACATACATACACACGGCTGGAACACACATGGAATACGGGGGAGCAGAATGGGTAAAAACTGCAGAGGTTTGTACACCGCGCGAGGAGCCGAGGATCGGTCACACCGGTGGATGCGGGAGCCGCAGACGAGGCTCCGGTGGCAGGCCCGGACCCCGCGCCCCCCCAGCAGCAGGAGGAGGAGGAGCGGGGAGTTTCCGCGGAGCCGGTGCCGAGCCCGGGGCCGCGACAGGTGCGGCGGCGGCGGCCCCCGGCCGAGAGCGGCCGCCAAGCGCGGCCGGCGGGACACGGGGCGAGCAGGGGCGATA
>WEKY01045046.1:0-11550 GCA_013390045.1 Picathartes gymnocephalus | reverse complement strand
CGGCGGGCGACGGCCAACGCGCGGGAGCGGGACCGCACGCACAGCGTCAACACGGCCTTCGGCGCCCTCCGCAGGCTCATCCCCACCCGCCCGGCCGACCGCCGCCTCTCCAAGGTGGAGACGCTGCGCCTGGCGTCCAGCTACATCTCGCACCTGGCCAACGTGCTGCTGCTGCAGCAGCGCCGGCAGGACGGGGCGGCGGCCGCCGAGCTGCCCTGTCCGCAGCCCTGCCCGCAAGCCTCTCCGCAGCCCTGTCCGCAGCCCTGCCCGCAGCCCCCGCAGCCCTGCCCGCAGCCCGCTCAGCCCTGCTCATCACCAGGTGCCCCCGCGCCGCGGTCCATCTGCACCTTCTGCCTCAGCGACCAGCGGCAGCGGGTAAGGGCCGGCTTCCGGACGCCTCACTTGGAGCTCTCTCTTGGGGAGGGTGGTTGTTGGTATCCCCCGCAGGTTTGGGACTGAACCAGCCAAGGGTTCAGTGCTCTCCTTGGTGCCTCCTAAACCTGTGTTTTTATCTCTCGAACAGCACCGAGAAAGAGAAAAGCCATCACCTGGTCCAGCCGTAACCGGACTCTGAACTGGCTGAGGGTCTCGCGCCGCTCCTGCTCTGACTGTACCACTGCTTTGGGTAACATCGCCTCACTCATGCTGCATGTTTACATTTAGATAGCACAGTCCTAAAAGAGTTATTTTTTAAGCCTATGTACTTTGTTTCATATTGTGAGAGGTTTTTTCAGGGTATTTTGCAAATGAAAGTCACTGCCTCTCTTGAGACGGCTGCACCTGGTGCGGCAGCTATTTTAGCCCGAGAAATGTTAAACCTCAGCAGCCAAGCCCTGATCCTGATGCCTCCTAAACCTGTGTCGCATGATGAAACTTGAACTTGCAAACACACAGTGTCCCCTGTCAGGGGAAGCTGTCATGAACACGCCGTGCCCGACGCCTCCAGCCCAGCCCGGGCTGCACGCAGCGCTGCCGCCCACTCCTCCAGCTGCATGCCAGCCCTTGGGGACAGGGGCTGATGCCGACAGCTGACATGCTTGAGAGGTCTCAACGATGCTGGAAGATTATTTTGAGGTGTTCACAGAAAGTCGGAAAAGTTCCAGTGAAAGCAGCACCGTTGGCTGTGGCCAGGCGCAGCAGCACAGCGGCACGGGACGCAGCCAGCACAGGAGAGGAAAGGGGAGAAGTGCAGTCAGTGTAAGCGATGCTCTTTTCTTACTAACGCTGCCAGTCGTGCCAGTCCTTTAAATAGCACGGGATATTCCTAAATCTGTCTGGCAAGGAGGGTTTCCCAAGGGCTTTTTCCCATCACTCAGGTCGTTCCCAAATTGTGCCTGTACATCACTGAAGTTGTTTATCTCCCCTCAGTTTACTAACTAATATATTTTTTTTCAGAAGTAACTCTAAAAGGTAAATAAGCATTTTATATTTTCAGATTTGGACATTAGTGAAGCAGCAAAAATCTGAAACCCCGGTAATGTTGGATTCTAAGAAACATAGAGAAAGGTTAATTTTTCAATGTTTTTTATAGTTATTTATAATATAATTAGTTAGACTTTAATTAATCTTGTTACTTTGGGAGGCACTGCAAAGCCAGCTTGTCTCCTTTTTCCTCTCCTGACACCATCTGTGCTGTGCTCCTGGCCAGCCTTGCTGCTCCAGCCAAACGTGAGGGCTGAAGAAGCAGCACTGTGTCGTTCACTTTCTTTTCTGCACAGAGTTTTCCCTTCTTGCCCTACATAAGTTCAAAGCAAATTCTGGCAGTCATTATGAAGAACTTGGCAAGAGCAAGGTCGTGGTGTACTCCTACACAACTTCACGTTTTTAATTTCCCTTCTCCCCTGCCCAACACACAGTGGCCACCTTCTCTGTAGCACAATGAGGAAGAATCTGCTGTACCTACAGAAATGCAGTGAACTTGTCCTTTGAATTCTAACAAAGAAAAATACCCAAGCAAAGTCCCAGTGATTTCACATCACATCACTCTCTTCAGTTATTAAAAGCTACAGGCTGTACTTTCCTGGATTGAGAAGAAGTTTTTTGTTTTTTGAAGGTTGCTATCACTAATCTTTTTTTAATGGGGAACTTTAAATTGCTGCCAGATCATGGTCTTTGTTTTCTTTGGCACTGATTTGTCACGCTGGAACACTTTACAGCTTTGTACAAAGTGCTCTTTAAATTTTGTGTTGTGTCGGCCTCTGTGTGTGGGTATAGAGTTCTACAGACATATCTTCCCGGAGTTTTTTTTAATTAATTTGAAAAAAATTGTCTTCTAAAAAGGTATTTACTCTACAATTAAATCTGATCTTACAGTTAGGCCCTACATTCTCATGAACACATTAAACCAAAGCATCTGACCTCTTTATAGACAATTAACACTAATTTATTCATTTAGCTGTATCGTTTCATATGATACCCTAAAATGGCAAAACATAATGCCGTTTCAAACAATTTTAAGAAAATTTTACATTGAGTATGCTCTGAATTTTGAAATTTGTAAGAAAGACAGCAAAATTATTTGTTTCAGGTTTTCAAAATGCTGTTATTCTATTGCAGTTTTAGGAGTTTTTAGAGTAGCTCTTGGTAAATGAAGCATATTTGGATTTAATAGGATATCTTTACACTCAGTTATTAAAGGAAATTAGTACAAATATGAGGTCCACTTCTGTACCAAAGTATGAGCTGAAAACTCATAACTTGACACTCTCAAGAATAATTTCTACAATCCTGTGTATGTGGAATTTGGTGTTCTCCCTTTAAATGGGATTTTATCTCCCTAGTTTTGTAAAGTGTTTATAAAAAATGCTTTTCAATGACAAAAGCAGGAGCAGGCCCTTACAACTTGGCCTTCTCTCCTGTTTAATGTGGCTCAGTGTAACATTAAATTCTTCTCTCTTTACTCAGGATAAACTGTTGAATTCAACTGGGCTTGAAGAATTTCTTGGGGTTTCAATTACTAAATAATACAGGAATTTCAGTAACACTGATTGATCATGGCAGAACTTAGACCCCAGAGCACTGTGGCCCAAATATTTATGGTATACACAGATGTCTATCCAAAGCAATTATAACCATGATTTCTCTGAGGAACATTTATATATGTGTAACTATGTATTTAAATGAGGAAAATTGGGGACAAATACTTAACTTGGCTGAAATTTATTTGTAATGTAAAACGTCTCTAACCACAGGAGAAAAAAAAAAATATATATATATATATACAGGATTGAGCTGTTACTCTGAAATGGGTTTTCTATAAATCAAGGGAAAAAAAATTTAATTTCTAGAGACACAGATGAATTGAGGGCTCAGATTGCACAGATAAAGAGCTCATCATCATTAGATGTTTTATTGAGTTTTTACTGTAGGAACTTGTGTGTCTTATCAGTCCTGTTTTTTAAATCATGGAGCAGAATCATTCATGGCATGCACAAACGTGCAAGTCAAAAGCTTGAGGGTGTCTGAGAGCAAATACCTTATTTGATGGTGAGGCATTGGAATGATGTGAGTTTTTCCAGAGGTGCCAAACAGCCTTTTGTTCTGCAGATATTGGCTTTTTGACTTATTTCTGAGTGCATTCTGTTCTGTATGTATGAACAGATGTATGCCTGATGCCAATCCCAGCTTTGTTTTCCTGTAAACACTTGGCTGTTCAATTTACATGATGCATGAATAAAACAGAAACAGTGAGATATACACCATTTGGTCTCAGATCCTATTAAAT
Source organism: Picathartes gymnocephalus (assembly GCA_013390045.1). Lineage (NCBI taxonomy): Eukaryota > Metazoa > Chordata > Aves > Passeriformes > Picathartidae > Picathartes > Picathartes gymnocephalus. The sequence continues at coordinate 7,826 of WEKY01045046.1, read as the reverse complement.
TATTGTTAAAATAATCCAAGCATAGTACTTTGTATAAATCATTGTACTTAGCCTGCTACATCACTGTATAAAAACAGCACCAAGCAAAGTGAATAAATCTCGTTGTTTGTTTTTACTGGTTAAGTTTAAAGAAGCAAGTTCTTGGTTATTTATGAATTAATCATAGTGTAAGTCAAAGTACTTTCATATGTTAACTTCTATTTTCACTTCTGTTCTACAAAACAGAAGTTTCCTTTCATGGAAAATCTACTTCTTTACAAAAATCTGTATTTGTTTGGAAAATGTGATTATATTTGTTAAAATAAACAGTATTTTTGTTACTAATTTAAACAATAAACTGCAAACACTAAGATGGTAGCTCTCTTCTATAACCATCTCAAGGTACAAGTATTTAATCTTTTTCTTTAGCTTTTTCAAATCTATCTCTCCAAGACTTCAGCAGTATATTGACATGTATGAATGCTCCATGTGTGTGCACTGACAGGAGAGAAGGGAAGTGGGTGGAAGGCTTGGGAAAATGAAAAGTGAGTTTCTCTGCTCAGGGAGCAGAGAACAACATCCTCTGTGCCAAACACAAGAGGAACTGGAGGGAGGGAAAGGATGGGGCAAAAAGGAGGGAGAAGAAAGGAAGAGGTTGATTTATCAATGGAAGTTCATCAGGGCAGACAAGCAAAAGAGCCCAGAGTGTGAGCAGGCCCTGCCATGTTCCTGAGCTTTGGCCTGGTGCAGTCTGAGACTGTTGACACTACATTGAGAGAATATCACCAAAATTTATATAAAACCTAAACTGACTGCCTAAATAACACCTTTGAAAAGAGAGAAGTAACATCTTGATTAATAGTAAGAGCTACTGGATAATACAAGGTGAGGAGAAAGAATTTATAAAAAATTAGCTAAAATAGACAGCATGCCACAAAGGCAAGAGATCTGTCAGATCTCTTAGACCAGGAACCCTTTGAAGGTTGAAGAAAAATGGTTCTAAAGAATTAACATAGGGATTGTGGAAGAGGAGAAAATTATTACTGGGATAAAAAATACCACAAAGCTTCATGAAAGCTTAGGGGGGAAAAAAGCCATTACTTATTGGTGAGAAAAACTAAACTGGCTGCTCTGGATGTAGTTTTTCAAAAGACTTCTCAAAATTTGAATACACATTCATATCCAGGCAGCCCAGGTTCTTATTTCGAGAGAAATCCTTTATCTGTTACAACATAATACAGAGTTTTAGAAACCTTGAAGATTCATCCCACTTCTGATGTTAAACAGCAAGGAACACAGGCTTCCTCAGGACAGGAAGGAGAAAGAGAAGGCATGGATGAATAAAGAAGAGTAACCCACTATGGAGGATATTCCATGTGATGCCAAGAAATCCACCTCTTTGCAAAGATTTAACATCTTGATACAAGTGAAATATGGTGCACCAAAGAAAATGATCCCTGTTTTGGTGGTAGATAAAATGCAACAAAATACTTAAGACAAAAGTTGCTTTAGAAAGGCCTTATCTACTCTCTTTCATTTACAATATTCACATCACAGTAGTGTTACTAGGTTTTAATTAAACATTTGGAAATTAGTCTGTGTTCTTCCAAAGGAGAAGCCAATACAAATAAGACAATTACACTGAAATGGGTGATGGAACAAGGAAGTGATAAAAGTAATTCTACTTGTTATGGCATCTCTCTCCAACATCTTATTGTGCTTCCTTCACATTATTAAAATAAGCCCTACTTTCCAAGCATATATATGCAGATCATTTTTAAATGCAAAGATTACAGAAACAGGTAATTCTTTCAGTAAGACCGTGGAGCTAAGTGGGTAGGGTAGGCATCTGTCAGGCCCAGATAAGATCAGACAGCTGTGCTCTATCCTGAATGGGTGCCATGAAGCTCAGTTTTCCTAGGGAAATAACATCTCTGGTATGAAAAGGAGAAAAATGAAGTCTCCAAACAAATAAGTAGAGAAAACACGAACTCTCAGAGCTTATTTTAATCTAAAATACCAACTCTATTTCAGGTGAAAAGACACCAGATGAGAGGAGAATAACCTCTTTACCAAACAGTAAAAACTAAAGGGCAGGAAGATCATTTCGCTCTACAGTCTCAAATTAATCCTTTATATTAGAAACAAAGGTGACTTTAGCAACAATAATCACTGCAGAGAGCCACTGGGGCAGTAAGAGGGCTGGAACAGCGGACACCCAGGACAGGCTGTGAGAAGAGGGGTGGTTATAATGGAGACAGGAGAGCCAAGCAGGTGGAAATCCAACAGCAATCTCACAACAGCTACACAGGACAGTGGAGCCAAGCTTTCCCAAGGGACACACAATGAAAGCACCAGCAGCAATAATCACAAGTTGCAATAATTGAATCTTTATTTTCTTTTACTTAAGGAAGAAAGCTTCTCACCACAAGCACAGTTAAGCACTGGAACAGGTCATCCAGGGAGGTTGTGGAAGCCTCTTCCTTGGAAAGTCTCAGAACTTGACAGAGCGAGGGCCCAGTTGGGTCTAACTTTGAAGTCAGCTTTGCTTTGAAAATAGAAGATGTGTTGAATAACTCAAAAGGTCCTTTTCAATCTAATTTTTCCCATGATTTTATGAAATTATGAACTTACGGTTCTCTGGAAAGAAAGTTTGTAGAATAGAATAAAAAGAAAAATACAAGGACTTAACAGGAAAAACCTATACTTTTGGTCAGTTCCAGATGAGATGAGGAGCATCCAGGTATGCATACCAAGAGGAAAGCAAAAAAGATTCCTGAAGCAAGTAGGAACTCAACAAGCCTATAATTCGGATTTCCAAAAATAGAAACAATCAGAGGCACAGGTCTATTTCTTTCAGAAGGACCTCTCAGATCTGAATTCGTAAATGTTTTAAATATTTGTTTGAATGATGGTTAAATTTACAGGTGACAACTTTGGAGGGCTGATTAGAATCAGGAATTAACTCATAAAAAAATAAAACAAGAAATGTTCTTAAAAAGATGCATTTCAATGTAGAAATGTAGGTAGTGCCACACTTGGCAGGAATAATGCACCACAAAAAGATATGATGGAAAATGACAAGCAGAAAATTATTTTTGAGGTGTTGCATATCACAGACCTGACAAGCCTTTGCAAGAAAAGCAAAACCCCCATTGTGTGCATATTTCACCAAGACCCCTTTTGGCAATATTTTCTATAATTATTAGAACTTCCCTGAGTTCTATCTGAAATGTCTGGCTAGGGGAAAATCTGTTAAAAGTTGTACCTTAGAAGAATACTACAAGTATAGAAGTATATTAACGACTGTCTGTGCAAATGAAATGATGCAGAGGGACTTGAGATTGTGAATGCCAAACTAGGTAACAGTGAAAGAGGATATCTGTATCTTATTGACTAATAAATATCTCCCAAAGACACCAGCAGTTGTATAAAAAGAAGTTGCGAGACCCTGAAGTCTTCAAGGGCAGTATTTAAGGAACCTGTGGTGCTGCTAGTGATTGGAACCTGAGAATGAGTTAAATACATGCATATACAACAATTAGAATATCAGAAATGCACAATAGAAGCTTTAGCATTATGGCGAGAGGTATAACAAAGTGATTCGAGATATATCCATGGGAAACAGGGGCCAGGCTGCAGGGAGCAAGGTCCTACTGTGTGTTATTTTGTTACCACTGCAACTGATTATTTTTGTTTGCCATACTGCTCAAAGAAAACCTGAGTAGAAAAGACAGGCTTTAATAACAGGTGCTGTGAAAGATAACAGCATAAGTGAGAGTTTCTGGCTGATACAAGAGGCAGTCTCTGGAACTCTCAGTATCTACAGCAGTGTTAAACACCAGCCCTGGAGCAGCCAAGCATAGGTCAGGCGCACTGAAGCACCAGCAGTGGCCAGCAAGACAGACCCAAAGAGAAATGGCCAACAGCAGCAACCCACAACATTCCTGCACTGCACAAAACAGAGCAGAATCCAGCCAGAGACAGGAGAAAAATCGAAGACCACTTTTCTGCTACATAAAACAGGTTAGTGCTTATTTTAGCCTCTGCAATGAGATGGAGCAGAAACAAAATGTACATTATGGGGAGCCTCTGCATTCCAGTAAATGCTGCAACATTGTCATGTCCTCCATCACCAGACAATGTGCAGACATTTGGCACATGGCAGCTGCCACCAACATATTGCAAATGAGCAGATCCTCTCCTCTGCAGAGATTGTTTCTCTCTGCCACCTTGGTATGTTTGCCTATCCTCAAGTGGTCCAGCCCTCCCCAGGATGGGAAAGACACAGGAAAAATTACTTGAGAAATCATTACCATTAGGAAAACACCGCTGCTCTTGAAATGTTTTAATTAAGATGGTTAAACTGCTTCATTAAAACTGTTTAAAAGGCCTATTCTCATTTCCATTATGGACTTTAAAAATCTTATGGCCCCGAAGAGTACAAAGGGGTCCAAAATCTCCATAATGTAAATAAGAATTAGCAAATTTATTTTCACTGGCATTATTTATAGTTAGTGATCTTCTCATGTTGGCTTAATTATCATCTGATTCTAAAAGGCTAATAATTTCACTCCATTATCCTGCAGATTTGCTTATCTTTCACAATTAGTTTAACAGATGCCAAAAATTAAAAAAAAAGAAAAAGAAAAAACCCAAAAAACAGAAAGAAAGATTAAAAGTCAAAGTAATGTAGAAAATCAAATCTGTTAAAAGACAAGGTTGGGCAATTGCTGAACCAGTGAATCAGGATTTGTTGCTCACCGCCTCCATCTGCTGCAAGTTTCTGTCCGTACCAGCAGAAACAGATGAAATCTTGTAGGTACCACTGCTCCTGGACTGATAAAACAGCTTAAAACGTAACCATAGCAGTTTCAAAGAATGCATTAGACCATTCATTCTGGTGGTTAAGGCTCTGGTTCCTTTTGCCAGCTCTGCCAGTCCCTAACTCTGCCACGGGCAAAGACAATACCTTCTAAAACTGTACAGTCAGAAATTGCTGGAACTAACCTCTCAATATCCAAGTTCATTTGATTTTCAACAAGATTTGGGTCTTTGAAAAGGAAATTAAGGCTTTATGGGGGAAAAATTTGCTAGGATTCAGATGCTGAATAAAAATCACAATGCATGCCAACATCAACATCTACACACACACAAACTCCCTTCTGTGCTGAACCACACAAGAACTGACCAGAGTGGAAAGGAGCAGGAACAGAGGGACCATCTTTGTGTATTCCAAATCGAGAAAATGATCAAAATAATGCAGAATAATTTATAGGGGTGAACATCAGCTAAGAAGTGATGAACAGAGAATATGTGTTTGCTACCAGCTTACTTCCATAAAGACACTGACAGAGTATCCCACACCATCCCCGCTGAACAGGACCAGCCATGCTCAGGGAGGAGTTGCTGGGAAAGAAGATGCTCTGCTCAGTGTGTTTGTTCCTTTTTCCACTCCCAAGAAAAAGAATTGAAATGCACATTTCAGTAACTTAGTTGAAAACAGCACACTCTGCAATTTCCACTGAGCAGGTCCCCAGTGCACAACTGCTGCTCCACAACCAAATGTCAGCAGAGCAGCTGAGCCACACACAGGCCTGGGAGGGGAAAGGAGAGTTCAGGAACCTGGAAGGAAAAGGGAACTCTCAGCGCCGACTAGGGAAAATAACAATAACCCCTTGTTTGGCTACTTGATGGCATATAGTACATGGTTTGAGCTTCCTTGTGAATCCCTGCCAAGTCAACTACCAAGCAGAATTGGAATATTACACCAGATAATGCCTCAATCCCAATATTTTTCAGGATTGGTACTCCATTATGCTCCCATTTTAGGTGGAAATAAAAACTACAGCCCACTTTGCCTCAATATGTAAGGACAGGTTTCTAATAACTCTATGTCACCTTGGAAAATTAAAGTAGTACCTCTTGTTTTGATTGTATATGAAAGTATAGCTAAAACAAATTTCATGGCACTGATTAAGTGTCGTGTTCACTAAACTTTCCAATCCCATTATGGATCTTTCTATATTGGTGTTTGTGGAGGCTGCACAGTGAGTAAGAAAAATCAGATTTCAGGTGCTCACAAGCATGACAAATAGGCACTGAAGTGGCCTTGAGCACTGTGTAGTAACAGAGAGGAAATTGAAGCATTCAATATTCTGAGGTGCCTGAGCCCTCTGCAGATGCTCTTGGATACTTGTTCATAATCTAGCAAAAAGAAATCTTCCAGTTTTGTGAGGGTTGTTTTTTTTGTTGCTTTGACACTGCCAAAATAAGTAATTTTAATGCAGGCAGCATAATGTGAGTAATAATAATACACACACTAACTTGCAGCTCTTACTTTAGGCATTCATCTCTAAATGAAATAAACACAAGATTTAGCAAGTCCTTCATACAGTTCCAGGAGGCTACTGTACATTTCTGTGTTAATTAGGAGCTTTGTGGAATTTAATTCAAGGTTGCTGACAGAAAAGCTTGTGGTGAGGAGTATTTTAAACCTGTGACTGACAGTAACAGCAGTGCTGCAATCTATTGCCTTAGTTGGACTATGTGTTCTGCCCATCTTCATACCCCACCATTTCATTAAATAATTTGATGCTTAATAGCTCATGAAAATAATATATATTTCTGTATGTTAATCTTTGTATTATTCTGCATTTTATAATTGGATGTATAATTAAAGTGCAGAAATTGAATTATATGCTTTTATTTTGGGGCCTGTTTCTATCTGGCAAGTAGACCTGTGGAAAGAGATTAATTCAGTTGAATAGATGATCTGAAAATATTTATATATTATATAATCCATTTAGACATTCACTTTCAGTGAATGAAGACAATATCAGCAGGTATTTGATAATTAGATGTCATTAGTACATGCACAAAGATAAATTTTAATCTGTTATAATGCAGTGAAATTATGGAGGATTAATATTTTTAAATTAAGATTTTCACTGGTTCAGATTTTCATATATATGGAGGTGTTACAATTCTGAAATAAATTTTAGTATTAAAAAAGTCACAAAATAAAAGGCACAGCAATTGTGAGTCCCAGCAAAAATTTCTGATTTGTTAACACAAACTTCCCTGATCTTCCAGCAAAAATAATTCTGTATCTTCAAATAAAATTAACTCAGATTAGGTTGTAGGTTTAATCAAACATGTAGGGGACAGATCAGAGCACCAAATTGGCTATTACTCAGTAATATGCACAGGTGTGACCCTGCAAAGGTCAACAGCCAGGCAGTTTGTTCAAGTATGGAACGTTAAAAATAACCTGTGCAAGTGTAGTTTATATAAATTGGTGAGGTACAGTAGCCTTTGAAGGCGACTAAGAGTGAAAAACTGTATTTAATTACCTAAAATTTAATTGACCCATACAGGAGAAAAATATGAAATATGAACAACTCAGCAGCTTTATGAAAGAAATGAAGTGGTACTTTATAAGACTATTAGAATTTATATTGATTTTGTGAATAATTGTGTCCTTGATGAAATTTAATTATTGTTTAGACAGAATCCGAGCACATCCTCAAGCAAAACAGTACAACCAGCAATGGCACAACAATTCGATGACTCCCTGCAGAAGTACACAGAATCCATCCAAAATTGGATTGTATCCCAGAGTGATGCAAAACTACACTTTGCTGGCTCTCCTTGTGATATCAGACAAAGCCCAGTCAGCCAAAGGATGAAATCAGGTAGCTGTTGGTGGAGTTCCTGTTTCTCCCTCCAAGCCAGCACTCGCATACTCACACAGTGCCTGAGGACCAAGCCTGCAGACTGCACAAGGGCAGGGATTCCCTGCCGGGGGCCTCTCCTTCACAGAGGGCTCTGTGTCCCTCTCACCG
>WEKY01045045.1:8859-18898 GCA_013390045.1 Picathartes gymnocephalus | reverse complement strand
GTGGTAGGTATAGCAGTTTTTAGAGCCCTTTACGCACCTCTGACTCACCTGTCAAAAACTAAACACGACAGAGAGAGAGACACTGTGTAGTTTTCCACTGGCCTAGTGAGCTATAGTTGCTCGTGAAGTTATCAAGTGAATGCTGTTGTCAGAGTTGTGTGAGTAGGAGGGCTGTACTGTGCAAATGTGGAGCAGGAGAGAAAGAAGAGAAGTGTAAGTAAGACAATAAAACTTCTTTCTTTAGCTGTACTGAGTCAACAGATTAATGCCTAACTGATCAAGTGTGATGAAAGTTACGAAGGTGGTGTCTGCTTTTCCCTAGAACAAATTGAAATGCGGTTGGTTTGGAACCACTACTTGTCTGACATATGGGATAATCACAGTGACAGAGGCCCAAAATACTTACTTTACATGGAAATTTCAGTCCAAAGCTGTAACTCATGAACTTGTGCAAAAGATCAGGCTAATACTACTTCTTAGACATCTGTTGCTATGCTCTGTTATTGCAAGAATCTTGGGATGAAGCATCTTAAGTCATGTTTAATTAGATGAGGAATCCAAGCAAGTTGAGGTTGGAATAACAGCTTTACATCGAGAGCTGTCTTAAATAATGGAGTACTATTGTTGTTTTCCATCTTTTGAAAACTTTAAAAATGTTTGTTCCTTAAATTCTAACAGATGGCAGCTGGCAGTTAATGTTATCTGTTAATGTCCATTTGTTGATTAAATTATTCATATTTTTCATCTATTAATTTCAAGACTATGCTTCTCAGATCCTGTTCTGCCAATCTGCAGTGAGGGCAAGAATCCTGTGTTCACCTTCAAAACAGCAGACATCTGCCTCTTAAAGAAGTAACTCTTAATACCTGAGAGTTGCAATTAAAGACAGAGGGCCATTCGACCATCATGACACAAGCTTAATTAAACTGCAAATTGCTCTTTAATGCTAGAACACCCATTTAAAATCTTCATCGTTACTAGGCATTTTTAATATTCCTCATTCTGAATGGTAATCAGGATTCCTCTGCAGTGAATAGGCACCGGGAGATGATGATCTCATCTGATGTATCCCATCTGAGAAGACAGGAAGCATATGCCCAGTGCCTTTTTCCGTGGAGAAATGACTGCCTAAAATTTCAGTACTCCATGTAGGGAGGACATGAAGAGAGCAGCATAATTTCATATTTGATTAATAGTTTTTTGTTATTTATTTCCCTGAAAAAATTATAGTAGTGAATGATAATCACAGATGTCCAGAGGAAGAACAGACATTCATTTTAACATTGGTGGAAATCCCAGCTGACTCAAAAGAGTTTCATGTGTCTGCTATGGTGGAACAAACTTCAGAACCAGTACTACCAACACCAATACTTATCAGCCCAATAAATGCAAGTGAAACAACTGTGACTGAAGTGGAGAGGTAAATGCTTTATTTTTTATTAAAATGAAACACTCCTTGTGTACCTTGATTGTTCTCTGAATGTGCAGTACAAGTTAGAAATTCTCAAAAGAAGAAATGCAAGAGGAAGTAATTTTGATGAACTGGTTAGAGAATTAAGAAAGTAAAAAGGACGTTAATCAGATTTGAGGAAGATTCTGTAGGTATTTTAAATTTGGTGTCACCTTAATTCTGATTTACCCTTTAGAGTAAGTCTTCTTTTTTACAGAAGTGATTTGTCCAGCTTGAGCCTTATTTTGCCTTATGGATACTTACAGTGCAAAGCAATTGAAATGAAAAAAACTAAGCATGTTTACATTTTTAACATGCTTAGTACTATAATAGTTTTGTAGAGTATCTGTTTATTAATTGCTCTTCCAGATTTTTCTTGTAGATGGTTTTCTGGAAAACATGATAAACAGTAGATGTAAATTCTTTATCATTCTCTTGAATTTGCTCTGTTCAAAAGGCAGACAAGATGAGAGCACAAATAATTAATTACTCAAAAGAATAATAGCTGGTTTGTGTACTGCAATCCAAAAGGGTTTGAATTTCTTTTACAAAGAGCACCTCTCAATGCAGTGTAACAAAATTCTTATGTCAACATTATAGTTGAACTAAATCTCTTAGTCTGTTTGGGAGGGAAAAAAAAATCAAAGGAAAAAGACGTTCTGAGGAATGGAATTGTTGCAAAGTAATAAAAAAACCCCAGACCCTAATACTATACTAATGTAAGTCCTCAGATCATAATGAGATGTGATGCAATTCCACATAATTTTGGAGATTCTTACCCTGTGATATCAGATGCTAATATCATTCCTTTATTGAAAGGATAGGTGTTGGAGTACACTGTGTAAGAATTCTAACTCCTGTGGAACTACTGATGATAAACAGAATTGCTGACAGGCAGAGTTAAGAGTACATGTTCTGTCTTGCTGTTCCTGTACTGCCTTACCCTGTTTTCCTAGTCTGTGCTGCTTCTCTGTATGTCTTATATATGTCTCTATGTCTTCTGAGATAATACAGCTTGTGGGGGTTCAACTGTGCAAATAAATAATACTGTATTTTAGCATTTTCTAGGGCAGTTAATAAGTTGCCATATTTTTTGCATTGTATGAAAAGATGAAGTGCAGTTCAAATAGAACAGCTAAAGTAACTAGATTCAATTATGACTAGAAAAACTAACTCCAGATAGCGCAACAAAATGTTTCTTGGTAGTAAATGGTACAGTTGAAATTAATATTGACATTAAGCAAGAAAGAATATCACCATAGATTCATGTGTCATTTCCATACAGAAACGTTATACAAAGTAAATTTTGGCTTCTTGTACTGTCACAATAATCACTTTATATGTGTGTATATATATATATAAACAGTATGGGATCATTTGCAACTGCAGCTGATGAAGTTGCTGCACTTTTAAACAGCAGTATGGAAACCAAACAACTAGAGACTGCAGTAGAGCCTGTTCCAAAGTTGCAGACGGCTCAAAAACGTTCGGCTGCTGAGCTTGAAGAGAATGATTCGCCTCCTTCCAAGAAAACTCCATCTACTGTTGCAGTGGAAGATAACCTGGAAACCTCTTACAAGGTGAGATCGTAATTTGGTGAGTTTTCATGCATGGAGTAGATGCATAACACATAATAGAGCATTTTAATTATATTTATTTTTTAATGGTGTCACTTGCTTAAATATGTACTGCCTATACAACTTAAAAGGAAATCAACACTTATAGATTGCTTTTAAATTTTAAATCTACAACAGGTTTTAGGTGTTCATTTATTTATTATTAGGCTTTTTTGAGAATCTGTAGGCTCTCAGGTTTTTTTTAAAATTAGACTTCCTAGTAGACACCCCGGTAGTAAGTCTTACTTGGTTCATTCTGCATTGCCATTACGACAATGGCATTGCAGGAGGGGAAGCTCTGGAGGCACACTAGATGACTGGCAGGCTGTCTAGGTTCACTGAATGATATTTTGAATTTGCATTGTGTCTGTTACATGAAGAAGCTGTTAGGTAGATGTGTTCCTATCAATTCTTAACATAGCAGGTACTAGTTTAAAAGAGCAAGTGAAAATAAGCCACCATCTTTCCAGCTTCCTTCTGTGCTTTTTTTACAATATGACCAAGCTTGTGGCAGTGGCTACCATTGATCTTTGTAAGCGGGCTAAGATTGTATAGTGTACCTTGGTGTAGGAATGGGTGATAATTCCCCACATGATTCAGAGAGCTTTTCTAGGAAGATATGGATATCATCTTCTTCCTTCTTTGATCTCTTATCTCAATATCCTTGTCTTGAGTAATTTGTCATAAGAACACCTTGAAAAGCCTGCTCAGGAAATGAGTTAAGTGATAAATGATGCTGCACTGTCTTCTGTGTCAGTCCTGCTCTTAGAACTGTGTATGTGTGATGTGAGTTTATCAACTTCATTGTCTCTTCTGTATTGAGAGCAATACAAAAACTTTTTTTTTCTTTTTTAAATACAGGGTTATTCAATTAAATACACAGATGTGCCAGTGGTAACTTCTGGTAGGTACACTTAAACTTGTAAACCAAAGTATAATGAATGTAAACACATCACAACTTAATACTGGTTGTCATGCTAAATAGTTCGGTCTGAGGCCATCTAATATAAAACTAGAAACACATTTTCCTGGTACTACACTATTACCACCATTCCATGCTTTCTGCTATAACCTAGATGTGCTGGATTACATAAATGTTAATTTAATAATGATTCTAAAAGCATTGCTGTAGGTGGTTTATTGGTGAAATTTGAGAGGATTTTTTGACTAAACATGTTATCTTCTCTTAAGCAAGTATTTCCACCTGTTAAAGAGTGGTAATAATCAAAAGTATTAACTGGCATTTTAACCACACTATGCCAAAATAATTCCTTTTACTTTGTTTTGCATTTCTACTAAAAAAGTATGTAATTGTTTGGGAGCTTAATCTGCCTCTGAAGAAACGAAGAAAAAGCAGAATTGCTGACAATGCAGTCTTCATTAATCTAAGCCTGTGAAGGGCTTGCTGAACTATAGTTTTGGCCTTGAAAAGGACTTCTAAGGGAAGCTGTAGAAGCTTAAACAGCTAGATGACTAGACTTAAGTTCTGTGGTGTGCTGTAAAGAATGAGAGGGGAAAGAGTGTGCTGTAAAATTTAAACCCACACTTCTACCAGCTTTTCCCCATAACATCTATATGATCTTACAGGTTTTAAAAGTAGATCATGAACTTTTAATTCATAGTGGTGACTTATAAAAGGCCAAATAAGACTAAACAAAAATTCAGCGCTTCTGTTGTAATGGTGCAAGCCATTTTAATATCATGCATTTTTTGGGCTCTTGTGTTATCACTGAAGTCTTTGACTCCCAACTCCTTTTACAGGGAATCCTTTTCGAAAAACAAGGTCTTCAGCAAAGGATAAAGTACTTACTTCTCTGTTGGTGTCTGAGTCTATGTCACAACTGACTGAGAGAAGCCAGCTTGAGCTTTTGGAGAGCTTAGGGAAAGCACCACTTGAGAATCCAGCATCCAAAAAGGAAGAGGAGGTCATGTCTAGATTAACCTCTAACAGAAAAGCAGAAAAAAGTGGACAAGGAAAGCAGGAGAATGTGCATGAATCTGCACAGTTGGAACATACTGGAAGCCCAGCACCATCTTCAAAAACTCCATTGCTCAGGTATGCAGTAATTGCAATAATGATTTGTCAGCTTGTTTTGTAAAAAAAGATTGTGTTTCCATGTTGACATTCTTTCAGTACCATTGTTTGTGACCTGCATGGGCAAGAGTTAGGGTATCTATGCTCTTCTGCAAATCAGAAAGGATCAAACTGTCTGCTTTGAAATTTGCATTATTTTACTCATTAAATAAGTAGATCAACCGGAGGGCCCTACTGATGTATTGTGTGTCTATTTAGACATGACAGACGCCTCTTGTTAGGAAGACATCCATTGGCTGTGATAGGAACTTAGGATAATTTGTTGCTTTCTATAGTTAAGTCTTATGTTGTGAGATATATATGCATCCACTTGTTTTGGTGTTTGCCCTGACAGTAAGGTTTGTTACTGGTAGAGTACTGAACACTCTGAATTTTTTGGACTAACTTAAGTCATTTCCCCAAAGGAGTTAGGAGTTGCAATCTTGGCAGCTCAGAGGATATTCCTCTTACCTATCTGTTGACTTGATTTTTTAAATACAGTTTTCTGTACTGTTTGTTTAAACATTTTGACTTCCTGCTCTCTGTTGCTTCTGTGCTCAATTATTTTAATTGTAATGCTCCACTGACCTTTTCTAATCTGTGATTTACTTTTTCATTATGCTAGTGTGAGTACCAATACTGGCTATTTATACTTGGGACATCCACAGCAATTGGATAGTGATGTATTAACATCAGAATCCTTGCTTTAAAGTTTACTTTCTAATTTGTAAACTCTTAACAACATGAAAAGTTAATGTTTTGTGTACCTCCCTCAGTGCCATGACTTCTGTAGGCTCACTGGTCTGAGTTTGATGCTTTAAATAGGCTAAAACCCTGCAGCAGGTAGTCTGCTGTAGCCCCATCCTTGGGGATCAGGTTTCTTTTCCTGTTGTTCACATGAAGGATGCTGAGACTTTTCAGTTTGTTCTTCAGGAGTATGTCTCTATCCTTCTTGGAACCAGTCTCTAAAAGTCTGGTAGCTTTTTATGGGCTGTCAACGAGCAGCAAATAATAGGTTCCTGTTCTCAGGGTTAAAAATTGTCAAGAGTCTCTGTGACTGTTCAAAAACCTCTTGTACCAGAATATTCAGTAATACGAAAGCCTTTCTCAGAATGACTTTTTGGTTTTTTTTCCTTAGAATTTTCATGTGTCCTGTAGGTGTGTATTTGTTTCCTGTGTAATGAGTTGGACTCCTGCAGTACTATTTACATCTTCCTTTTATGGAGCAGTCCTATGACATCCTGTCTATATTTGTTTTGAGCAGGAGTGGACGAAAACCGTTGGGATTTTTATCTTTAATTTGCAAAAAAAGTAATTCTGAATCTGCAGAAGATATCAAAGGAAATAGGGGGAAGATCCAAAAGCCTCAAATTGTGACTCCAAAACGAAATCTAAAGAAACCCACTCCATCCACTAAGGACGACAGGGAATCTTGTTCCTTTCCCTCTACTTCATCATCTGTGGAACATGAGCATGTAGCTGCTGATGCTACAGTTACGGTATGAATTTACTTTTGAACACCCATGCATTTCTGAGGTGTGAAGAACAGACAATTAGTTGTTTCAAGAGTGGGTAGATGGGCGTGTAGCATTCACGTTTTGAGAGCAGTATCTGCTTTAGTTGACAAATTCTGACTTGTGCATGTAAAGGAAACTTGTAAGGGAACTAAGTTGATTTTTCTCTGCATAGATATCTAATTGTTTCTCATTTTCAGTAAACTCTGATTTTTTTTCTTCGGTAAAACTTCCTACATAAATAAAATACCCCTACAAAAAGCTCACATGCATATATATGTAAATATATTTACATATACACACCGATGAAGACTGTTAAGAGGAACTTTTCTTGTTTTACCAGGTTCCAAGTAACAACTCATCTAAGAAGCCACCTCTCTGTGCTAAAGATCAAGAGAAGGAAGGAGAGCCAACCAAAATCTCTGAGTACTTTTTCAATGACATCTTTATGGAAGTGGATGATTCAGAATAGCAAATGGGTTTTATAAAAACCTAGGATCACAGAATATACTGCAACAAGAAAAAAGTATTTTTAAAAGTTACAACTTGTTCTGATATTCATTATGCCACACCTACTTTCAGCCAGTAATAACAGTGCACTTGGTAATTAATGCCATGAAGATGAAGTGGATTCCTTCTGAAGCAACCTGGGCACCCAAAATGCTGACATAGTCTAAGCCACTACAATGATATCATTGGACCAGACTACCAACTGCTGGTTTATGATTTCACTTGTTTAGACACTGCTAGTGAGTGCATAACTATCCTACAGAAAAGTGCAATGAAATTATGTTTAATCTTGCAACAAGTATCCTTTTCCATTTTAATGCTAAAGCTTTTTGGAACTGACTGTTCAAGTTCTTTACTTTTTGTGAAGTATGTTACGTTAAAAGAAGGAATGAACTTTTTGGGTATAATGTAATCTCTGAAGATCAGAATGCAAATACTGGAAGTAGTGTAATAAATACATACGTATATATGTTAAGCACTGCAGCTATTTTTATTAGAATCTCCAAATTACATATTTTTGTAAGAGCTTTTTAACCACATAATTTAAAAGATCCTAACCTGAGAGGCCCAGTAGGATTGATTCTTCAAAAATGTGTTGAAAACTTAAAAACACTATTTACTAAAAGGTGATAACATAAGGTTAATGTTTGCAACCTTTTCTATTACTGGGAGGAAGAGATTGATGTTTCCTAGTATAAATGCTAATTTTCTTCTAAATTGGAAAACAAAGCTATTTCTTTTCCTTGTTTTTACATGTAGGTGTTTGTGTATTTGCTGAATTCCTCGGTTTCCCTTGTGCAAAGTAGCACAAAGAGATTGGATTTAAACCATGACTATACAATGTCACTGTTTTGAGGATTTGCTGCTTTGAAGCAGTTGAATTAAAAGGGTTTTCCTATGTTGCATGTCTGCTTGCACTGTAACTTGCTGTAGAACTCTAGTGTAGCTTTAGATTTTAGTCTTAAGTTTTTACTTACCTCATCAAGAAGTTTGTCTTGATGAGGCAATTAGGTTTATACACTCTCAAAGTCAGGTGGTCACTGAAAGATTGAATATTTAGTCTGAAACTCCTGCTTGCACGAGCTTGAGTAGTCTTAAATTTTTTCCCATTACTTAATAGTTGCAGGTACTTTTGCAAAACAGTTTATTATGAAGGTGAAACTGATGTTTAAATGGTATGGTTAGTGCTCTCAAGAAAACTATCATCAGTTTTGGACTGGGTAATCCTTTACTGGCAGGTAAATAATATAAATATATGTTTAATTTTGAAATAGTTGATGAAATTTGAGAATGTTTTTCTCCTCACAAGTTACTGGTAAGGCTTCTGAAGGCACCTTTAGAATTTTGTCAGCGAGGAGAAATACAGAAAAAAGCTAGTTACTGCAAATTGGTATTTTAGCCGGCCGCTACCAGTGAAATGTTGCTAGCAGCAGTATTCCTTGAGGTGATGGAAAAGGGACTAGTGGCCCCAATGTAGAGTAACTGATTTGAAAGCATCTGATCAATCCACCTCACCCCCCAAAAAACCCTCTAAAACACCACCAACAATTTCTGTTCAGATGGTATCTTGTGCTTTGCCTAATCCATTTAACTTGAGATGTTTATCTAAATATTGTTTTACTGCAAACATTATGAAAGAGATTAATGCATACATGTAACTCTATGTATTGTATATCTTGTAGATATTAAGTATGCAAGTGTTTACTTCCTGATATATGTGGCATGTTTATATCACTTGTACTCATAGAGCCTAAAAATAGAAATAATTGCTGTGAGTACCTTCTGAGTGAGTTCTGAGGGGATAATCATTCTACATTTGGTAGCTTACATTTTAGCTTGCATTCATGTTACAAGGGGGAAAAAAATCTACTACTTCATTACTAAGATTTATGGTGCCTTATCTGCATTGTTAATTGGGGCTATGCTTTCTTTTTCCTTGCAGCAAATTACATGCACTTTGTAAGGGGATTGGTTTTTTTTAAGAACAAAATTAATTCTAATAGAAATAAGGCAATTTTGTGTTCTGTTTTGTGTATGGAAGTTTTATAATGATGAAGGATGTAAGAAAATATCGTTGAAATCTCAATACATATGAGTAACATTTTTACAAAGATGTGGCATAAAACTGCTTTGCTTAGAGTTGTCTGACGCTGTGTGTCATAACATACAAGCTTTCTGTGTCAAAGGAAATAGTCCTATTCTGTATGTAAATTATGTGAATAAATTATTTTCTGTTACCTGTGTTTGTACTTCTTTACGTATCAGTTGCAGTTTTTAAATACTTTTAGGTACACGAAGCTAACAAGTGTCAACCAAAGGAAAGGCTGAAATTTGGGCTGCACCACCGGGTTGCTGCACACAGACCTGCTGGGACAGCGGTTAATAGGCTGAGCGTGGTTTAACAGAGGCGTTGTTGTTGTTCCCTAGTCTTGTTTTAGAATAGAGCTTAATTTACTTGATATCAGACTCCCCGGTGTTACTTCTCTCTAAAGACTTGACTTGAAGGACCTTGACTTCACAGTAAAACTGGAATGCTGAAGAATAGCAAAGTTTTCACGCAAGGGAGAAAGTCGACCAAAGATCGTTTGATTTTTAAGATCCTATTACTGTATGACAAGTTTCTAAAAAGGGCAAGGGCTTTCCTAGGCTGCACCAGCATGTAATCTTGCGTGACAAGTGGGGCGTCCCAACAATTCTTCCAAAGGGCGGTCTATAGCGGTAGCTTGTCCGAGGGACCGGGCCAGGGCTCCGCGGCCGGGCCCGGCCCCGCTGTGCCCATTGGCTGCGCCGGGGGGAGTGGCGGCAGCGGCGGCCTGGTACGGCCGCCTCGGCTCGGCTTGCTCGGCTCGGCTCGGCCCGGCCCGGCCTGGCCAGG
>WEKY01045034.1:25138-51257 GCA_013390045.1 Picathartes gymnocephalus | reverse complement strand
GAGCTGGAGGCAGCACTACAGGTAGGGTCTCGAGAGAGCAGAGTAGTGGGTCAGAATTTCCTCCCTTGATCTGCTGGTCACCCCTCTTTTGATGCAACCCAGGATATTAAGACCTCCCCCACCCCTCTCTTTTTTCCCTATCTCTGTCTCTCTCTCTACCTCAATGTACTGTTGAAGAAAAATCTGTTCTACTGGTTTCAGCATATGGTCTCACTTGTACCTTAATTCAGGCAGAGACATCTGTCTAATAATTTTAATAATCAGACCTTAACACCACCAAATCCATGTCTCTTCGGCTTAGAGACAAGCAAGTTGTGCAGGACAATGTCAAACATGTCCACAACTGTTTTGTCACATATACGTACAAAGTGATTTTTTTCATTGACAATTCATATTTTTCCAATTCTCATAATTTAGTGTATGCTGAATTCTCATCTTTGTGGATAAATTCTGGTTTTTAGGTGAGCGAAATTATTACAACAGAGAGTACTCCACAGTGATATGAAGTAATACTATCAATATTTTATAAGAACTGAGAGGATAAGAGCCAAATCCACAACAGTTCTTAGGCCTATAAAAATTCTGGACCTTTAATTCACACATAAATCTTCACTTCCACACAGCTCTCTAAAGATGAACTCTAGTACCTTGATGTTTACCTTGGGGTTTTCCATGTATTTAAAACTGTGTCTGTGACCAGTATCTATTTCACCTCAAAAGGTTTTGGTGTCTGACTCCTATGACCAGGAACTATAAACTAGGCTCTGGACCAGTGATTGTAAACAACGGGGTCTCTGAGGTCTGAAGTTATTAGCTGAGACACATGAGCTATCATTTTTGAGATCACTACAATTGAAACCTAATTTAAGNATTGAAACCTAATTTAAGACACTTCATTGTGTGAAGGCCAAGTGTACAGACTCTCAGACACAGCTAACTACTCAGGAGGCAGGTATCTTTCAGTCTCTCTCATTTTCTTCCAATATAATACCTAAAGGACTGTAACAAGAAAGTACAATCATGCTATTTTAAAATGAGACCACAAGAATTGAAATCTCTTAGAATACAGCAAATGAGTACCAATAGCTCTTTATCTGTATATCATTAAATACTTCTAAAACACCTGAAAATAAAATGAGATGTAGATTGGACTAGCAGTCTAGTCTTATTTTGTAAAAATTGTGTTATGTTTCTGCCTCTATTTTGACTTAATACTTGATTACCTCCTTCTGAATGAATTGTAACCAGCTATTGGACTGTATCTTTATTGTTGACTGTGTGGCTTTCAATAAAGGAAAAATGAACTTTGAAAGTCTCTTGCTTAAGTGAAACCTTAAAGGATGCTTGTGTTCCCACACTCTATTTACTCTCAACTGGTGAAATTACAATAGATGAGTTACAAGACGAACAAAAGTCTCTTCACAGACAAAGCCTTGACCTAACATTCAGAGACTTAAGTTTTGTTGGTAGAAGGCAGAGTACACAGATGTTTACTGTTTCCACAGTGTGCCAGAAAGGAAGTCGTTGATGTGGGTATGCCTCCCTGCAACACATTTTTTTATGAAAAGAAGTTTCTATATTCTTTACATGATCTGTCACGTTTTCAAAAGCAGCTGTTTGACAGATTGCTAACAAGAGCAGAGCTCTGCAAAAAGAATATATTATATATTGTGCGTTCTTAGAAAGATTCAGTATTAATCCTGAACTGCTAGCGTGGCTTTTCATATGTGCAAGGAGATGCATCAAGGAATACCATACACTCTCAAATGTTCCTAAAAGGTTGCACTTGAACAGATAGTCCAGACTGTGTTAAACTCAGTAGGTCTGGAAGGAAAAATGGGATCCATTATCACAGTGGAATGATCATCTAAAAAGTGTCTCTGTAGGGTTACTATAGGTTGAATTTTTATTCATAATTTCAACATGGTAGTATGATGCATTGATTTATGAACATGTCCAGTGCTCACCAACATCTCTGTACCCCAGTACTTTTCAATAATAATATACCATATTGGTGGTATATTAACAATATTGATGCCATAGGTTAGATAATTTTCCTATCAGTTTTTTTACTAAATATCAGTAAAGGCTGCAGCTGAAATTCCTGTAGGCATAGTTATCCATATTGAATGCACTTAGACAAAGGTGCTTTTTCCTGCAGAGTAGACTGTATGTTATCATAGTGACAGGGCTTTAAATCCCTTGTTGTTCATGGGAGGGAGAGTTCTTCCTTACATGGCATACCTATCTGCTTGAACAGCTACACATCTTCCCACACAGACATGAAATTTGCTGTATTAATGTGACAGTTGTAGAAAGAATATGATATATTGACTGGAATATGAAAGAAAAATCATCATCTAAAAAGCAATGGATTTCTGCTGGGCCTAAATCTATTCTTTTGTGAGTAAACTCCCATGAGATTCATGGAGAAACATGAATAATCGTGGATTCTTGATTAGATTTGAAAGTGCTAAAATATCCATGTCACTAAAATGTCCCACGGGTCCCAGTTATTTAATAAAGTCACCTCAGAACTGTGGCTTTGTACCGCAGAACAGTGTCTTTGAGTGAAGACTACAGCATATTTTCTAAAGAATTGTAATGTCGTGGTCTTCCAAAACACAAACGGACATTGCTGAAATATTTCTCAGATCTCAAAAACATTAAAAGCCAAAAGCTGCCTGCCACTCATCCATACATAGAGATTCCTACACCGAGTCAACTTCAGTACTTTGAAAGGTGTGTGGCTATAAGTAGATACCAGTTTGAATACAGTGGCAGTGATTTGTGCTTTCTTATACAGAACCTTATTATTTATTTAAACATATCTTAGGATCCAGGACTTGTACTCAAATTGTTTCAGTTGTATTGATTGTCCTTACAGCACTCAGTACTTCTTATCTATCCAACTCTTCTGTTCTGTAATTACCCACTCATGGTGAGAAATGACACGCTTCAATTTAATTAGCTTGAAAAACATCCACATTAATCTGTGATATTTTTTCATGCAGGATGCCCACACAGTCTCAGAGATGTTACAAAGATATGTTTTTACCTTTTGTTTGTTTGTTTCTTTGCTTACTGCATCACAAGGCTGGCACAGAATCACAACTTCTAACAGGTATTATTCACTCCAAAACGTTTGTGTTTAATTACTTAATGTCTTTCTGATTTAAGGAATCCATATCGATTATTTAATTAGCATCCTGCTAATTACTTGAAAAATTATTTGAATGTTCACAAATTAATTAAGAGCTTCTTACCTTTTGTTAGCTCAGTAACCAAAGCAGCATTCTGAGAAAAAGCAATATTTACACAGTAAAGGCAATCCCATCTTAGTTTCAAAATCCACATTGGAAAGACAGTAGCCTGTCCTGGACATTGCACTGCCCTTCTGGGTAGTACGGTAGACAGCTTTCTGGCACTCTGAATTGACAGGTTCTCCTTTATGAAACCAGTATTCACAGCAAATTCACTTGGCATTCAGGCAGACATTCTCTGCTTTTCCATGTTTGTGCCATAATAATTACTCCCACTGAAAAACAGAGGACTCCAGCAATGGCAACTTAGTTATGTACCATAGATTAACATTTCAAACTCTCTGCTTTTCTCTATGAATCTGAACACAGGTGGTTTTCAGCACCTGACACATCAAGCTTAAAAGCCAACCAGGAGCAATCTGCAGCAATTCTGCAGCAAAATGGCTCCTACTTTTCTGCACACAGAATTGAACTGCTTAACTCTCTGATCCTGCATCATGCAATCTTTAAAATGCAGACAGTGAACCAGCCATATAACTGAACACAAAAATTAGAGATAATCAGGTTTTGCATTATAAGGACTTTCAGAAAACTGTACATAAAACCTCTTTCCATTATTTAGGCTTTCACCATCTGCATCAGTAAGGGAAGAATTCATACTTAACCATTTCCAAATTTGTTGTAATTTTATCTTTTTTCATGATCTTCCTGGGAAAAAATACATAGGATCTGCCAAATCTGCTAAGCTTTGTGCTGTTGAAGTCAAGAAACAACGAGAGGTGGCTTATTGCCTAGTTGCCAAATAAAACTTTTCTTTTGAGTTTAGTGGTACTGACACTTCAAAAAGATTTGGCCAGTGATTTTTAGTTTTATTTTGGAGAGAAATAAAGTGTAAATACAAAATTTTAAGAGACCATTTTCATAAATGTTGATTAATCACCACTGCTGAGAAAGGCCCAGGATAAGGTAACATTTTTCATAAAAGTGAATTGGCTGATTGAAACCACAGACTTGATCCCACAGAATGTTTCATCCGAGCTCCTATGGAACCAGTAAAAGGAGAGGGCATCCACATTTCTTGATCACTGCAAAAACAATTTGACAAAACAGTAATCTATGTAACAAAAGTGTGTACCTCCTAAAATGGAAATTTTATCACATTTGGTATAAAGTCTTTATGATAGGCACTAGCTAAGGAATTATATTCAGGTGTAAGCTTCTATAACCATCCTGAACCTGATCCTAGCCCAGCTTTTTACTCAAGTCTTATCCATGCCTAAAACTGCTCTGATATCCAGGCAGAATTGCAGTCTTAAGGATTTCCGTCTATCGGTCCTTATATGGTATAAATTTCATTGTACAGATTGAGTGTCTTAGTATCTCCTAAAGAGAAAGAAATAATTAGGCTATCATTTTTGCCTGGGTTCCTTCACCTAGAACTGAAACTCTTTGAGAGGAAGAAATATGCTGAATGCAGTTGCTCAAACATCACACAGCAGCCAATATACTAAAACAGCAGCACAACAAATTGCTTTTCCCCTCCATGTTTGTTTTCTGTTTGATGAGTATGAGAGGGTATTGTGACTGGAAAATAAATATCTTCTGTGAAACACAAGCGATCCCTTTAGCATGTCAGTGCACCATTTCTACTTAAATCAATGTGAAGGAGGTACATACAAGCTAGAAACATACTGTTTATACACAACACAGGTTCTACAGTGTGTGGTTAGGTAATTTATGTTAGCTTGACATGAAAGAGTGGGTTGCTTTGTCTCTAAGTCAGTCTAGAACTGTTCTCCGCTGTTCAGATACTGGACTCAGGCCAAACATTGTGAAAGGTGATAAGCAGAGAAAAAAACCTGAAGTGAACTATACTGCTGGTTAGAGACGACAGTGTGTCTGGGAGAAGAAATTGCAGCAAAAGCAGTATAGCGTTAACAGGATAAGGAGCAGTTTTGGAAATGTATCCCAAGTGTGCAACAGTACTAAAAGTAAAAAGAGTTAGGAATGGGGTCAAAATATCTGGTATTTTAATCTTTTGGGTGTTAAGGAAACACACCCTTTCTATTTGAATAAATGATGTTGTGAAAAATACTAAGAAAATTTTATCCTCCTAATCTAATCATTCAGAGTGATTGCCATGTAACCTTAAAGACCCTGTCGGTGTACTGAACATGGATCAGAGATTTTTAGATTAAATGACCTACAACTTTAAGATGTTTGGCTTTTTACCTCAATCATTCCATTGTTGATTTTTTTTTTTTCCCTATCGTAAATTTCCAGGTCACATTTATTTCCAACTTCCCCTAATGTTACCCTTTCACCACAAAAGCTCTTCCTCCTCTTTTCTGGTGAAAGGGTAACATTATCTTTGCCCTTATCTTTGGACATATTTATGTGTATCTGTCACATGCCTCTCAACATTTAATTTACAATATGATACAAACTGAACTCTTTAAATCTCCTGTCATGAACAAGCTCTCCATTCCATATCTTTTTTTCAGTCCTCCTCAGGTAATGTGCCAGGTTGAAATCAATTTTTCCTGAGTATGACTTGAACTATATGCAGTACTCCAAATTTAAATCTTACCAATACCCTTTTCAAAAACATTGACTTTACTTCATCTTTTCCAGAAATACCTTTCCTGACTCATTCCAAGGGTGCATTACAGGTTTTCAGACCCATCACACTGACAATCAGAGATGAGTCTGAACTAGCTAGTCACTCAGGTTGTTCTCTGCAGACATAATTTCTAACTCATGAGGTTAGAGCTGAAGTGTCTGTGAGTAGATTGTCAGCACATAATTTTACACTGTTGCATTTTGTGCCCTATCTCTTACAGCACTCTTCCTCATCATTTAGTTTCTAGAGCTAAACTATTCTCCGCTACTAGTTATAACAATTTTTAAGGTCTAATTCCACTGACCTGTAATACTTTCTTATTGAAGGTTTATCCCTAAGTTTCAGATTTCTAAAAAATGCTTTTTTGGTGAATATTATCTTTAAATAAAACTTAAGTAAAAAATCTTAAAAACGTAAGCAAAACTGAGAGGGTTTTTTCTATTTCAGTATTTTTATATGCTTCTGGAGAAGGCAGTTTTCTAGTATGTTGGCAAGTCCTTTCCTACAGGCATTTTGCTTCTTTTTTTAGGGAATACAGATTCCTGAGAGCTTCAGCACTTATTTGTACAGAAATTCCACTGTTTATGCCTTCCAATTCCCAAACTCCTAGTCTAGAGGACTTCTTCCAGATAGTTCCTTTACTTGAGTGTTCTGTTTCAGTGATAGTTTTTCATTGTTTCTTACCATTTCACTTAAATTGAATCTGTTTGTGATGACTTCATCTAGAATCTGTTACCCAAAGCTCACTCTCCTCTAATACCATAATTTCATACCAAAAACTAAACTTGGAATAATAACACTTTTTACTGTTTCAGCAAATATTTGGTGAAGAAAGTTGCTGGCAATCTCATCCAGGAATTTCAAACACTATCAATACCAAAATAATATGTTATTTCAAACATCTTTCTGGGAAAAAAATAACATTAACATAACAATCGGTAACATTTATTTTTGGTGATAGTGCACATCAAAATCAATATCTCACTCTGAGATTTACAGCATTTCAAAACATCATTCACCATAAATAATCTTGTTAGCCTTCCACTATCTTGACCAAAAGTGGTTGTTTCCTCTGCTCCATCTATCTTCATTTAAACACAGTCTACATCACAGCACAAATTTCCAGTGAGCCCTATTTTATTGATACTCACTTAAGCGCTTTATTTCCTGGAGAATGCCTACCTACCTTAGTGTTCCTGCCATCATTTTTGTCTCCATTAGTTCTGCTTATAATGTCACTGTCAAATATAGCTGGCTTGAGTAGTAACATGCGTGTACAAATATTTCCATTATTTCTGATTTTCTCAGCTACTTCGACATTTGACAGTTCATAGCAGCACGTATACTGTCTTTTTGCTTTGTCTAGGAAGTCTTATTGATAAGTGCTTGTAGATTCATTACACAACAAGTATTGAAACAAATCAATCATTCTATATCTAAGGGTTTGTCAGCTTTCCATCCTAGGTGTCTACAGCCAGATATGAGGCCCTTGGGAAAAGTGTTTTCTTCTGGAACGTCTCCAACACCTTATCAAGCCAATCCTCCTTACGTAATAATCAATAGAATCAAAACAAATTGTGTATTTAAATAAATAGATGATAATTGGTTCTTTAAAAGGCAGCACCATCCATGCTGTGAGTTGCTGTTAAGTCAAATTCTTAAAATATTTCACATTTGTAGTTCAGAAACAGTTATGTTGTATCGTCGCACAGATTTTTTGCTTCAGCTAACCTGAAATAATATTCTTCATTCGTGTTGTTTTATTCTGATAAATCTTTTACTGATGAAGAATAGAGTAATTCAGGAGTTTCCCTATACAGTAATACATATATATTTATATATAGGTATTGGTATATTCCATATAATATAGGACTTTGCCTATACCAGTAAATTCTCCATATACTCCATACTGCTTATTACTATTTACTGTAAGGACTCTCTGCAAGGCCTGATATGGGAGCCATAGTAGAACAGAACTCACACAAGACAATAATTTTCTTGTATTCTTCAGCGTGAACATTTATTGGTGTCACTCACGAATCATGTAAATGATTATTGATTTTAATATGTTTTGTTAGTCTTTATGAAATTACATAAACAGCCAACCATTTTTTCTTTATATTTCTAGTATTTTAAAATACAGTCTTGTTTAGTAATTCTAAATATGTTGAAAAACACAATCTGTGTAAAGTAGAAGACATGCAGGTACACTCACTGGCAAAAGGTACTTGTCTGCAAAGTTCTAGCGGGTATAAAATGCAACTTACACAGAGTTCACAGTAAGTGAACTCTATATACTAAGTAAATACATATATATATATATATATGGTAGCCTGGTTTCCTAAAACTTTTTATTAATTTGGGATTTATGTNTATGTACAGATGTTTAATTTTGTTCTTGGACTTCCTGAAATCTCAAAGCAGTATATTTCAAAAAGTAAAGAGTACAACAGAGAGAAAAGCAGACATCGATTCCAGTGCAATGTGATGCTGTCCAATAATAACTTACTTAATGATGATGGGAAAATGACATCCAATATATATTTACTACACTGATAGTGAAATGTTTATCCTTTTAGCTGCCCTGCTTATTTTTGATAGAGATGACCCCCACCTTCAAGATAGGATTTTCAAATAAAATTACTTCTGTCCATTTCCAGGAAGTACACATTCTAGTACAATTTGTATTCTTTTTAGGAGTTCCTAACACTGGCTTTCTAAGGGGCTTTTGTTTTCTTCCCGTAGAATTTATAAAGAATTATGTATTCATTATTTGTAAGATAATCATGCATGTTGGCCATTGACACAGGGAAGAATCCTAATGTGCTATACACTGATATGAATATCATTAACTGAGCACCACCATGGCTTTCAACTGACTAAGAAATTCAGCTGTTTCATTGGTTTCAAATGCACAAGAACAAAAGGGATGCTGTGCTCATTTCTGTATTTCTTTCATTATTCAGGTGGGCTGAGAAAAAAATTACTATAGGCTCACCATGGGAAAATATTTTGAAACAAATCAAAAGACCCACAACTAAAGTCAACAATTTACAATATTAACATTTTTCCTTATTTATATTAGCATGCAGTCTTGATGAACAGTCCAAAATTTGCAAAACTTATGGGTTTTGTTCCATAATAGCTAGGTTAGCTGTGAAGTAACACAGACAAAAATGAATAAATCATCCTTTATCAAAGTGGTTTTATGTATACCTACATGAACTATTCAACATAAAGTATTTTTCCACTTGTTTCCCCTGAGGAAAAAGTGTGCTATTTCTAAGTTCCTAGCATTACTATTTCTAGTTTATAATAACATCATAACAACTGGCAATGCTATCCATTCTCTTAGGCACTCAACAAGTGTAGAAGAGCTATTATAAAGTAAGTAATCAAATTCATTGCTAACAATCACATGAATAAATATCATCAATTTTATGCTGATAATAATGTCCTGCCTAGTGAGAAGGGTCACAAGGGAAATTTCCACAGCTGGGCACAGCATGCACAGCATGCAGCTATTTTGAATTGCATTGATTGATATCAGATTAAAATAACTTTATTGTACCAAATCAGATGATGCCAAGCTAATAATGAATGTCAAGGAAGAGAAGTGATGCCAGCAAATCCTAATGAAGAATCACAGTCAAACATGTTTTCAGTATCCTAGATAGGAACACAAAATAGCATGGAAACGATATTAAATGCAATTATTCAGAGAACATTGTTACAGTAAATGCACTTTTAAACCATCACATAAGAGATCTTTCAAAGAAAATGCAGTATTCACTGGAGGAAGAAACAGGATAAATAATTCATCAAAGCATGAACTGAACGGCTTTTTTCGTCCTGTGCTCTGCATGTTTTGAAGTCCTCTGATAAACAGTTTGCTCAGCTGCTGTGCCAAAATAGTCAGAAATGGTTGTAATCCCTGTCTCTTGATAGGTAACTCTCTGTTCCTCTTTTCTAATGGAATGACATTGAAGACTTACAGAACTTCTTATCAGCAGAACTTCAAAGATAAAGATTTTGAAACCCAGAGCTCACTGGGCAGATGTCACAGTGCATGATTTGTTTTTTTTCATCCCTTCATCTCCATTTACTGCTGTTGTATTCCACAGGACTCCATAACACACACAAGAAGATGTGTTACTGAGACTTGAGAAGTTTTGGGTTAGTTGATTTAGGCAACTACCACTATGATTCAGAAATATGTCTAGCTGTTTAAAGAGCACATCATTGAAAGAATCCTTACATGACCTATGTAGGACAGCTTATCCCGTGCTTAAAATAGATGAGGTTTGGATCATATTTCCACCTAGTCATCTACCATTTCAGCAATCCTGTTGATGCATTAGAACTGGATATAGTAGCTCAAGTTAATTCTGAAAGAACGCGAGCTAACTTCGATAGCAGTGGCAAAATATCTTTTAATAGGAATATTGCTGCTAAGTTATACACCATAAAACTATTTCCATCCAATGGTGATAAAAATTGTCATTACCATGCCACTTGTAACAACAAATTCTACCACAGCTGCCTTCTTCACTGATTTCCAACATACTGTGTTCCATCATGTTGAATGTGAATGGTCTTCGCAGCAGAAGCTGCATTTAAATCTAGAAATAATCATATCTAAGCACAGACCCTGAGTCATTGAGAGTCAATCCTTCCTTTCCACAAGCTTGATTTTGACATGTTTTTATATCTACCAATTTGTCTGGAGATGCTTCCAATAAAGAGTTTGCTAATTCACCACCTAATTTCATGAAGCCAAGAATATCCATTACCAGCAACAATTATGACAACTCTCTGACCAACTATCAAGCTCACATTTGCTCTTACACTCAACCAAAGCTTCTTCTTTTTTTTTGATATCCAGTGAGTTCTTACTAAAGTGGTTACTTTCTGCTCTGGTTGTTCCAGAACTGTGTCCAGAACGGGACACAGAACTCCAGACGCAGTCTCACCAGGGCTAAGTTGAATGACAGGATCATTTCCTGTGTATTGCACTGGCAACATTCTTCCTGATGCAGCCGAGGACACCATTGGCTCTCTTGGCCCGCAGGGCACACTGCTGGCTCATGGACAGCTTGTCCACCAGGAGCCCCAGGTCCTTCTCTGCAGAGCTGCCTTCCAGCAGCCCCAGCCTGTGCTGGTGCATTATAACTGGCATTATTCCTCCCCAGGCACAGAACTTGCAGATTTGCTTTTGTTGAACTTCAGCCCGTCCAGGTCATGCTGACTGCCAACAGACACCTGCTGCAGCAGACAGTGCTTCAAGTTATCAGTACCATCAGCAAGTTTGCTGAGGGTACTCTCTGCCCCTGTTATCCAGGTCATTGATCACCTGGGAATACAGCTATGGGCCTTCAACTTATCACAAACCTCTGAGCTCTGCCATACAGCAAGTTCTCAAACCATTTCTCTGTCAATCCTTTAACCCACACTTTCTGAGCTCACTTATGGGATGTTATGGGAAATAGTGTTCAAAGCCTTGCTGAAGTCAAGGTAGACAACACACTATTGCTCTCCCCCCATCTACACAGTCATTCTAGCCCAGGAATCTATCAGGTTGGTTGAGCATGTTTTCCCCTTGGTGAATCCATGTTTACTACTCCAGATAACCTCCTTTTTCTCCCCTTGTAAATGACATACAGGATAAACTGTCCCATCACCTTTCCAGCGACGCAGGTGAGACTGACTAGCCTGTAGTTTCCTGGGTTCTCCTTCTTGTCATTTTTGAATACTGGAATGACATTGGCTTTCCTCCAATCTGCAGGCAGCTCTCCTGCTCTTCGTGACCTTTAAAAAATAATGGAGAACGGCTTGACGATAACATCCGCCAACTCCCTCAGCATTTGTGGGTGCATTCTATCAGGGCCCACGGATTTGTGGCTGTCAGGTCCGTCTGCATGATCTCCCAGTTGATCCTTCTTGAACAGGGGAAAGTCTTCCTTTCTCCAGACTCTCTCTTGCCTCCAGCGTCTGGGGTTCCTGAAGGCCGGACTTAGCAGTAAAGGTTGACGCAAAGAAGGCATTTAGTAACCCACTCTCTCTTTGTCACTAGGGCACCCACCTCATTCAGTACTGGGCCACATTTTCCAGATTCATTTGCTACCAATGTAGTTGAAGAAAACCTGTGGTCACTGACATCCCTTGCCAGATTTAACTGCAAATGGACCTTCACCTCTTTTGTCACATCCCTGCACACTCTGAAAACATTCCTGTATTTTTCTCAAGTGGCCTATTTCTTCTTCCATGTTTTGTAAAATTGTTTCTTCTGATTTAGTTTTGCCAGAACCTCCTTGCTCATCAATTCAGATCTCCTGTCTTCTTTGCTTGATTTCTTGCTCACAAGGGTGCACTGCTCTTGAGCTTGGAGGAAATAATGTTTGAAAACTCACTGTCTTAGGCCCTCCTACCCTCTAGATCCCTAAGGATTAGGGATCTTCCAAATAGGTTCTTGAGGAGGCCAAAGTTAATCCTTCCAAAGTCCAGGATTGTAATCCTATTTATTATCCTGTTTCCTTCCAGTAGGATCCCGCACTCACCATGTCATGATCACTGCAGTCAAGGCTGTCCCAGCTTTCACATCCCCAACCAGTCCTTTTTTGTGTGTTACTTCAAGGTCCAGCAGCACATCTTTCCTTGTTGGCTTCTACACCACCTGTGTCATATGCTCTGAATGTGTATATATACTAATATATGCTTTCAAAGGTATATAAACACAGAGAATGCCTTAAGATAGGAAGAAATTAAGATATAAAACTAATTGCCAAAATGTCACCATGCATATGCCAAACAATTTTTAAAATGCTTGGCTTCTACTCAAGTATACAATCAGACTATTTTCTAGTCTTGTTTATCATTTGTTTTTTTAATTCTGGCTACCTCACAAGTTTGCAGGTATTGCAGGTATTTCTAAATCTGATCTTATCCCATAAAATTATTTTTGTCATCTTTATGCTTGAAATGAATCTGAGACCAAAAAAATCTTTCCCAAAAGGAGTTTTAAAATCAGCTATCACACTATGTCAACACTATATCTTTGCAGCAATAACAATAATCATTGCCTCAGCAATAAAAGAAGACACCAAAGACACCAAAGGTTGTACACATGCAGCAACATTCTTTAATGTCACTTACAAAAAAACCAACCAACCAAACAAACAAACATAAAACAAACGAACAAACAATAGACTTATTTTGGGGTCAACGAGTCTTTTTAAAAATATTTTTTTAAGATTCTTTCATTTTTTTTTTCTAAATTATTGTTTGAGTTAAGAGGCCTTACAAAATAGATGTGACTGGATTAACCCAACCTGAAAATAGTGAATGTGATGACCTTGATCAGGGGGACAAAAATGAGCTACTTCACACACAAAACACATATTAAAAACAGCTGCTAGTTTATCTTGTAAAGCATCTATATAGAGTCACCAAGCAGTTTTTACCATTATGAATTTGAATGAGCATTATGATTATGTGAAAATGGAGCTTGGTAACTCTTTTATCAAGCATTTCAGAATAGGCGAGAATGGAATGTAAAACTTTTTCTATGAATTTATAAAAGACAGCTTCCTATTGCTTTATGGCTATCACTGATGTGTATTTAGAGTTACAATATATTAAATGTATATATTATTTGGAATTATCAGGGTTTTCCTGCACAAGTTGTATTACTCAAAGTAGGTCATATTTGGTTCTTGCAGTTTAAACTCTTTCCTTTTATATGGGAAAATCAATATTAATTTTAAATCAGGAAAAATAATATTTCTATGCACAACATAGTGCTGAACATACACATTTCAATTAAAAAAAAAAAAAAAACCTAAAGGAAAACAGCTAGTAAGTAAAGTATTTTATCCAAAATAATGTACTTAAGTTAACCATTAGCCTCAGGTCTTGACCAATATAGTACTAATGACAGAATACTGATTGTCTTCAATAGACTTTAAATAACTGCACGAAGACCTTTACCAAGCCCAAGTCTTGCAGAGTAGTAGGAAGAAAAATGCATTTTTTCTAGCCTGTAGAAGAGAAAAATTTGCTTTCTTTGAGGTTCCACACATTTCCAAAAGGGGAGTAAGTGTCAAAGACTTGGATTTATGCAGCCACTAGCCTCCCACCTCTATCTGCTTGCACTCATACTAACACGTTAAAGGATTTAACTGGCAACTCCAAATAGCTTTCTAACTGTAGCATTGCTCATCTCTCCCAAATTGGAAAAACAATCCCAGTAAACATGCGTATAGATTTCCCTGAGGAAAAAAGCATAGATGGGGAAAACAGAGAAATCAAGGCATTCCTTTGATTCCTGCCTATTGCACACAACTGAGAATCATGTTCAACAAACAGTGGGCATTGTTTTTGTTTGGCTTTTTGCTTCTTTGTTTTTAATGGAAGTTCAAATGTGTGCAATGATCTCTGCCTGGAGCAGCTACTCATTTGTATTTCTGTCCAATAAAGGAGTAGCGATACCTCTAGAGGCAAATGTAACTGAAGTTGCTGGAACGGTTCAGGATGAGAACCAAAACCTAGATTCAAGCACAAATAAAGGCTCAAAACCACAGCACAGTCTCTCATTTTTTCTTTTTCTGACTGTACACAGCAGTGTAGCCAGACAAGCTCAATCCAAACCCATTTCAAGCAGAGCTGTTTCAGA
Organism: Picathartes gymnocephalus; assembly: GCA_013390045.1. Lineage (NCBI taxonomy): Eukaryota > Metazoa > Chordata > Aves > Passeriformes > Picathartidae > Picathartes > Picathartes gymnocephalus. The sequence goes on along the minus strand of WEKY01045034.1, from coordinate 36,700 downwards.
AGAAAGAAAGGCCATCAGAAGGAAAGGCTACAGCCACAAATGTAAACTATGCTAGCTCCCTCTTATTTCTGAAAGGTCTTTGTGGAGTTTCTTATCCAAGAGTTTCTGTGTCAAGGCTTGCTCTTTCTGGATGGAATCCTACTGCATTTGTGTTTTTAAAAGAATTTGGGATGAAAATTTTCAAGCCAGAGCACTTCCAACAATAACAAAGGTGAGGTGTGAACACATTTGTTACACTCATGTTTTTCAAACTTTAAAACCTCTTCACAGATTTCAGTACCATGAACAACTTTATTTAAAAATAAATGAAAAAATAAATAAAATAAAATAAAATAAAATAAAATAAAATAAAATAAAATAAAATAAAATCTGAACTCAGCCCTTATGGCCAGATCCAAAGGAGGGAAAANATACACCAAAAAAACCCTCCACACTAAAAGAATTTTTATTGAAACATCTAATTATTCCTTTTTAAAAGTCAAAAAAACTGGAGTAAGGCAAGAACAAAGTGAAGCCTCTTACTCAAAGTATTGTGCTAATATCAGTGAGTTACAAAATCAATATCAGGTCAAGGAAATAATTTGAAATAATTTGTTGAAAAATAGACATGCTCTTACCTTGGTACAATGAACAGAATTATTCTGTCTTCATTAAAAAAATAGTGTCCCTACATTCCTAACTCTACCAGTTGCAGTCCACACATAAGATAGAAAAACACAGGAGTAAAACAGAAAAAAGACAGAACAACAAGTCAGGGAATAGCTGAACAGGGAAGCCTATTTATACACAGATTCTGCCCCTATTCCTTCTCTAACACAACTTGTCTTCCATCTTCATAAAACCTTTAGAAGATTAAGTCAAGCAGTACCTACCATGCACACACACAAAAGTATTCCTCAGCAGGCCACACTGTCCTAGAATGATCAGCCCTGCCAGAGAAGCTAATTTTTTTACATATATGTCTGTCATAAGAATCAGACACTGAGTAGTTCCAGACCACAAAACTCTGCAGTGAACATGTTGCAGGAGATACCAGATCTGCAGGATCTCAACAAAGAGTAAATATTCCTGTGAAGGAAAATGAAAAGGGCATGCCTGTTAGGTTGCTGTGGACACACTATGCCTGAGATACCCACAACATCCCTCCTCTGCTCCAGGGATGTGTCCAGACCTCATTGATTTTCAAATATTTCAATCTACTGCAGTTATTGATGGACGAATTGATGGGGGAACCCAGACGTCTCCATACTTCCTTCCCTCTACAGAACACATGAAATCACTTGCTCATAAACTCAGTTCCTTTGGGTGCACAATGACTTTGTGTGGGTCATAAAATGGGGAACTAAAGGGTTTTTCCTTTCTCTCCATTACCTCTAGTTATCTAAAAGCTGGCATATATTTCTTATGTTCCACCCATACCTGGGGAGGATTTTGGATGTATCCTGCTCTCTGCACTGCCAAACCCCTCTCTTTAAGTGTCAAATGGCTTGCTTAGCAGAACAGAGCATAAGAAGTTGTGTTTTAATGCAAGCAATAATGTTTGTAATAGAGATGATCGCTAACTTGAGTAAAATGGCAATTAAGTTTATGAAATGTATAAAGTGCCAAATACACTTTAGCACAAAAGACATTGAGAAAGATAACTTTTATTACTGTGCAGATCTCTAACAGGCCCATCAATTATAATTTTTGAATACCGTTGAGTGATAAATCACCATATATGAGGGAAAACCTCTGTGGCATTTTTATCATGAATGATTACACAAGGAATGCTCTTGGGTTTACCTCCTGCCTGTGCTTTCCCAGATGAATTCTGCACTCTAAACCTCTGAGCTAGTTCCTGACACCTTGCTTCACCTTCTTCTGTTGACCTAGGGAGGAGAAATAACAAAGAAAACAACCAAATAGTGCAACTGGTACATCTCCAGCATAAAGGAGGACTGAAGTAATTTCCAAGACATGTATAGGGTTTCCATTCCTCATATTAGACTGCTTCCTCAGGTGCAAGTGGCGTAGCACTCACAGCCCCTCAGGACCTGCTCTTTTTGCTTAAATTCAAAGCAACCATGCCACGATACTCTGCATTGGGAAAATAACATCAGCCCATTTCAGGATGAGGATGGTCACCTCACACACAGGGACAAGGCAGAGGTGTTTAACGCATACTTTAACACAGACAACAGATCAAGGGGGTCTCAGTGCCCTGAGCTGGAGGACCATGACTGCATGAATGATCAACTCCCAGAAATTGTGTGCAATGTGCTGCTCCTGCTGGATCCTTAAATTTTCTAGGATCTGCTGCTCCAACTAGATCCCTACATGGTTATGGGGCCTGATGGGATTTACAAAGAGCTGGCTGATGTCACTGCAAAACCTCTCTACAGTGAGACTGTAGACCTGTTCTACATCCGAAAGGCAATGCAGTCATCGGTCACAGCCAGCACAGTTTCATGAGAAGAAAGCCCTGCTTATCAACCTGGTTTCCTTTCATGATAAGGTAACCCACCCAGCAGACCAAGGGAAGTCAGTAAAATTTTCCATACTGTCTCTCACAGGATCCTTCCGGACCTAAAGTCCAGCCCACAGCTGGATAAACACAGAATGGGATGGGTGAGCAACTGGCTCATGGCTCAGGCACAAAGGGTTACAGTGAATGGGGTGACACCAGACTGGGGACCTGTCACTGGTGGGGTTCCACAGGGCTCCATCCTTGGCTCTGTGCTCTTCAACATCTTCATAAATGACCTGACACAGGCCTGGAAGGGACACTGAGCAAGTTCGCAGATGATACAAAACTGGGAGGAGCTGTTGACTCCCCAGAGGGCAGGGAGGCCCTGCAGAGAGACCTCAACAAATCAGGGTCTGGGCAATCACCAACCATGTGAAGTGCAGCAGGGGAAAGTGCCGGATTCTGCACCTGGGATGGGGCAACCCTGGATGTACGGACAGACTGGGGAATGAGACGCTGGAGAGCAGTGCCATGGAAAGGGACCTGGGGGTCCTGGTCAGTGACAAGTTGAACATGAGCCAGCAGTGCCCTGGCAGCCAGGAGGGCCAGCCCTGTCCTGGGGGGCATCAGGCACAGCATCGCCAGCCGGGCAAGGGAGGGGATTGTCCCGCTCTGCTCTGAGCTGGGGTGGCCTCACCTCAAGTGCTGGGGGCACTTCTGGGTGCCACAATATAAAACAGACATTAAACCATTAGAGAGGTTCAACAAAGATGGCAAAGGAACTGGAGGGGCTGTATGAAGAGTGGCTGAGGTCACTTGGTCTGTTCAGCATGAAGAGGAGACTGAGGACAGACCTCAACGCAGTTCCCGCTTCCTCATGAGGGGAAGAGGAAGGGCAGGGTTCTCTGTGCTGACAGTGACAGGACCCCAGGAAATGGCTTGAAGTTGTCTTGGGGGAAGTTTAGGTTGGTTATTAGAAAAAGATTCTTCACCTAGAACGTGGTTGGGCACTGGAATTGGCTCCCCAAGGAGGAGGTCACAGCACCAAGTCTGACAGAGTTCAAGAAGGATTTGGACAATGCTCTCAGGCACATCATGTGAGTCTTGGGGAGGATGCTGTGCAGGGCCAGGAGCTGGACTTGATGAACATTGTGGGTCTCTTCCACCTCATCTTATTCTGTGATTTTGTGATTCTGCATTTTGTCTGGGAAGATTAGAATCTGAATTGAACCAAAGATTATGCGAGTGGAAAACTGTTTTTCTTGCTTCCACTTTTATCTTTCTTCTAGTTCATATCCTGGGAATAACTAAAAACTACCAATAATGAATCCATCGAGAAAGTAATCCACTCACTAGTTCTTCTCATCCTCAGGACAGAGTTTGAAGTAGGGTCTTTATTACCAGACTTTACCACCTGACTAGGCCATTTTGCAGTCTTGAAGAGAACCTTAACACTGACACATTAAAGCTCGATGGTGTTTTTTTAGTGCCCAAAATTCACTCACAGAAGGGATCAGCATTCCTGTGCACCTCTGCCACCAGAAACTGAGGCATTCAGACAAGCACAGAGCATCAGAGAAACTTCATTTATTACTTTGTTTGGAAACACACTTTTTCTTCTCGCATTGTACACAGCTGTTGCTGTATTGCAAATTCACTGTCTGACTAGAAACGATCCTCTGGTTCTACATGACACATTAATCCCAGAAAGTACTTGTGCCATTGCAGGGCATATTCCTGGGCAGGCTCTGAAGTCAGGGCAGCAATGGCCTTACCCCACCTTCCATGTGGGCACACCAACTGCCACTCTCCGAAGCACTCTGCGAACACTGGCTGTGAGCCCAAGAACCTCCACCAAACGTGGGTGCTGGGAGCAGTACACTGGAACCATGCCAGAGGCAGTCTAATGCATACAAACAATGACTCCAGCATTTCCAGGAAAGCATTTCCCAGGATTTCTTGAACACTTACCACATTGTTTCCATCTATTTGGCGGAATACATGCAAACATTGTGCTTTGATTAGGTAACCTGTTTTTCTCCTATTTCCTGAAATCAAAATTCTAATTAATTTTTCCAGCCTAGAATCTGAAGGCAATTACTCAAACATTACAGCACTTTTGAGGAAACTAGGAATTTCCAGCTGTGGGGGGCAGAAGGCGCGAGGGCAATGTAGAGTTTTTCTCATGACATCAGAATAGTTGGGGATAAAGAAAAAATTATTCCATTACCCCAATACAAATTAAAAACAGAAATTGCCTGCTCAGGTGATCAGGAAAAGGATACATTTCTGGAAAAAATCCTCTCATATTTATCATGCTTAGTTCCCAGTTTAGAGTTTCATCTAAAACTTGGATTTTAACAACCTTGGTACAGGCAACAGCCTGCTTTTATTCAATACTTTCCCCAATTGTCAAAACAGAATTTGGGGCATCAGTGCTTCACAACGACTAAAACACATGAAAGCCAGAGCAACTTTGTGAGGTAGAAAAGCAAATTACTCTTTTTGGAAGGTGTACAAACTGACTTTATATGCATACACACACACATGCACATTGACCTGTCAACACAAATATATGAAGTGTTTTATATATATTCATTACTATATTTCTTTATCTATCTAATTGCAAGTCTTTGTCACTTTGTTCTGAATTTAATAAAGGCAGAATTTTAAAAAGTAAGCAACATACAGCACTATTTAAGCAAAGATATTTTAACTGAAGAGGAGGAACAGCAAAGTTCTTTCTAGTCTCAGAGCTGCTGCAAGTGCCATATGGGAATCCTTATTGTCCTGAGCATCCTCAGTTATAGAGTGCATTGCAGTAGTAAGTAACAGCTGCATGAGAGGTGAATCAGGAAGTCAGAGAGGAAGTTTTTAATCTTTTCTGGGAATGTTGACTTCACCAGAGAAGGCTAAAGCAGTGCTCCTAGATGCTGGGAGGACTGCAGTGGGAGGATACTTGCTCCTGTAATTAAAGAGGTGTAGCGAAGGGAATCTTTCTATCATTCCCCCATGGAGGAACATTGCCTTTGAAAGACATATGGTTGCCAGGAGCCAGGGCTCCAGCAGTACAGGAACTTTCCTTTCCCAGCATGGCTCAGCATTAAGAGCATTATAATTAAGTACTCACAGTATTAAAAGGCAAGAAAAAAGTTCATCTGGGATCTGATCCAAAGAACACTGTTGTTAATGGAAAAAATCCCACTGATTCCAATGAGATTATGGTCAGACAACAGTGTACTTAGACAGAATTAAAAAAAAAAAAAATTTGCTGTGGAATTGTCTATTTTCAACAACAAAAGACAGGTCAGGGAATTATGTAAGGGTGAATCAGTGTATAAATTACCTTCTTAGTACAGAGATAAAAACAGTAATAGAATAGTTTAGTTTTCTAGTGTTTATGTTTTCCTAGTGTTTATGTTCATCCACATACAAGCTAATGGAAAAAATAGCAAAGTCTTGTAACAGTGATCTCTTTAGTTGATAAGAGAACTATCAAGTGACTTAAAAGCCCAGACCTCTTGTCAAGGGAAATAGAGAATCTCTCACGGGGCAAAGGGTGGGAAGCAGAAAGGATTGTTGATGTACACACACAAAAATGAGAGGTCAATAAGTATACAGGAAGATGAGAGTAGGTAAGTTTTTGTTAGAGAAAGAGAACAGAAAGAAAATTCTTCAGAAACAGAAGTCCATTTGACATGCTTAGAGGGAAAAAAAAAGCAAAGACACCATGGAATTTTTTTCCTCACATATGCTTAGGCTGTATAGGAGAGGAAAAAGGAGAGAAAACAATGTAGGCTGAAGCAGCTGCTCAACACTATCATCAGAGTGAGATCACTGAAGCTGGGAAAACACTTAGCATGGAAAACACCTCTAGATCAGGTGCTATGGATAAGAATATAGGAAGGTTTTGCAGTATCAAAGCAAAACCTCTGGTGATAAACGAGAAGATGGGATGAGCCTTTATACTCAAAGCTGTTTTTAGATACTCTCATACTAAAAGGAGATATTAGTATATCAGAAGTTACCATCAAAGGTTTGTTGTGCAGTGAGATTTTACATTGCTTTATTACAGTTGTTAATTATCTATCTAACACATTTTCTTCCTCAAAGGGCACAAGGCTGAACCTTGAGTCAAACCTGGTGACATAGCTTTCAGAACCGAAGTCCGTGCTTGGGTCCTTCTGAGTGGTTTAGGTGTATGTCTTGCAAGACATAATATTTTCACCTATTCTTGACTTGGTTTGGGGGGATTTTTTAGTGGGTGTTTCATCACTCAGCTTTACTTAACAGCCGTGCAAGAATGCTGCTAGCAATATTTCAGCAGGATTTCCTGAGGTGAAGTCAAAATTTCATACCTTTACGAACAGGAAACAGTAGATTGACCTGTCAACAGAAAGTAAGCCAGATCTAAGCCTCTGTAGCACCACAATTCCTAAGATCTATAAGCTCGATCTACAATAACTGCACCTACCAACCCACCAACACAACTCTTGCACTGTTACTGGGCCACTGCAGATCTGTCTGATAATACAGGCTTTACAGAAGCTTTCTGGTTTCTGAATGGTAAAAGGGGATGAAGAAGGATTAAATTTCATATATTGTCTTCAAGATTATTTTACGTTTCTGTGAGCTTTTTATAAAAGGCTACAGAGTCAGAACTGATGCCCAAATGGAACTACCAAGAGCCACAGAGTAATGATAGGATGTATTGAAGCTTCATTCTCATTTCCCCTTTTCAGTGTTCTCGCTTGGTTTCCTTGAAATTCACCTGTACGTAATCACTTTTTGAACTATTATCATAATCCTTAATCCAAAACTTAGCACACAGGTAGTCCCTTAGTGCAAGTCAAATTTATACCCCTTACACTAATCCTTGTCTTCTTGTCATTGTCAAAGAAACACTGCCAGATGGTGTAGAAAGAGTACCATAGTAAAAGAAAGCAAAATTTATGTGGCTAAGCTGCACGACATTTATCAAGAAGTCAGAGTGCACACAAGCAGTTACTTGGCAGGTTAACACACTGTACGTATGCTATAGCTATGCCACAGCATCACATTTGCATATACATCCCTTTGCTGAAGAAAAATAACAAAAATATCATATCTCACTTTTGAGAAACAGTCATTTCTCATTAAGACTCCAGTGGTGACAATGATTCCCAGAAAGTTCAGTGGATCCATAACTGAACTGATAGTAGATCTTCTAAAAAGGAAGACTATTGCATACTGAACCATCTCTTTTGTACTTTCCTTTCAGGTGAACTGCAAGTAGCAGGATGCACTGCAATTGTCCAGTATGAAGGTGAAAAATATGTGAATGACCATTGCCAGACCTGCAATGTAATGAGTGCAGCTAAGAGAAGGAACCTGATATTTCAGTTACTTCTGTGTCCTGGGAATAGAATTTTAAAAAGCCTCATGTATGCTTACAGCACCCTCTCTCTTCCCATTTATAACAAAGTGCTGATGCTTCCAGAAATACCATTCAAATGTAGACCACTTTATTAATTATGGGCCTTCATTTTGGAAAACTAGAAACAGCATAAAACCAGATAATCTCTCATGGATGAAGGATGCAGAAATCAGCATGCACATATTTCTGCTGGGAGGCAGTAGCACTCACTTGAATTCTTACACAATTTTGTCGCAAATCTTCAAGATTTCCTGGACAATCAGTGTTGCAGAAGAGGAGGAGTTTTCTAAATAATAAATAGGACAAAAAATCATTATTAAACATGCTTTTGCATCACAGGTAATTATAATATAAGTTTTCACTGTTAGCCTCTGACAGGCTTCATAGTGTGGATGGGAAAGAAGAAATCTTACAGATTTCTATACGTGTAAATCACAAAGAACATAATTCGTTCTAGTCCAATTACTAAATGGTCACCTTGTTTGATTTGAAGCTTACTCTTAATGTGCTCTTCCTCTTCTACCAAGACAGAGCAAAGAGATTTAGTCCTGAAGCGACATCTCTTTTTTATGGAAGTCTGATTTCCTTCTATGAGCAGGCTCCCCTGTGTGTAAGAGAGCAAACTGGAGAAAACAAGTTGTTCCAACTTAAACACAAACACCATCCTGGAGACATGGCAGCAACACCTACTTAAGTCATATCTACCCAGTGCAAGAATCTCCCCCTCAAAATCTTTAGAAAAAGTGATGACTAGAATAATATTACCAAAAAATCCAAAGTAACAAATCCAATCTAATCTGTTCCTTTATCTGCATTTTCATTCTTACATTAGCCTGTATTTAACTTCTGGCTCCAAGTTTGCCATTTTTTCATGCATTCTGAGAAAAAACTGATCTCATTGTAAAATTGCCTCATTGAAAATACTAAGCATATTATTTTTATTATTATTCATGAGGGTTTAGAGAGCCAGATAACTTACAATTTTAAAGTTTCTATTATTTATAGAGTGTATAAAAACAAATCCTCAGCCTTTATTAGTTCTGTTATGTTCATTAAGTTTTCCTATATTTGGTTCCTTATAAAAGTAATATTCATCACTAAAAAAAAAAAATCTTAAGCAAAAACAGAGGATCTGTATGGAAAGAGTTGTGAAAGTTGGAGCTGACAGATCATAAATTACTTTTTAAAATAAAATAGAGAGCATATGTACCAATATTTTTTAATGGCCTCATACAATAATCCACAAACATCTATTTTTCCTTCTTAAACAAATCAAACACACAAGAAGAGACCCCACAATATTATATTTATGCTGTGAAATATACCCAGCATGACTAGGTAGAGCCACTACAGAATTTTCCTAATGGCTGAGATCTCAAAAAAATCACAATTGCAACCGACAATAATTGGGGCCCTTACTGGCAGCCTGAACAAAGAGACCATGGCTTAGTCAAACACAGCTACTAATCCTTAACCCTGGAGGAAGTCTCTCTGGGTCAGTGTTGCTATATATCATTTGAACTGCATGGGCAGGCTTGTTTCACAAGGCATGGCCAGTGCCTGCCTTACACCTGTACTTTCGTTATGTTTCTGTCTTTCCCTAGCTTGTTAAAAAAGCATCTCTTTACTACACTGAAAATGTAGGTGTGCCCTAATCACCTAAAATGTACAGGAAGTGAATGGGAACTTTGATAGTACAGCATTTGGAAACATTGGGTAATACCGTGCATACTCTAAAAGGCAAACAAACACTTTGCTGCAAATTAGAAGACAAAGAGTAGATTAATGTGGTGCAATAAATCATAGACGACAGACAGCCATGGGAAGAACACTCTTCACCAGCTGATTGGCAGATACCAGTCAAATTACTGAAGTCTGATTCAGTCAAATGCTCTGCAAACCCCTGTTATCCTTTAAGTCCCTATAACTGTAATTTAGGACGGAACAGGCCAGCCACAAGGATGCAAATTATGTTTTCTTTCTAACACTGGGATGCCACCCACAAGTGATTGCACAGGTCAATCAGTAAAATGCTTTAATCTAATTCAGAGCATCTTTGAGGATGTTTTTCCCCATCTTCTAAATCCAGGTAATGAGAACTATCTTAAGAAACATTATTTTCGCATTAAATACAGCCCACTAAAATAAATCAGTTTGGGAGAGCTGGAAGAAAGAATATAATCTGGGCTCTGCTAAGTCACAGTGAGATCGCATGTTGTTTGAGATATATCAACATAGACTCTACCCAGTCAAGCTCACCTCTGATCAACAAGAGCTGTTAGGTTTACCTCCTAAGACTCCACTGAGTCTCATTCACCAGCTAGAGAGGGGATACTACTGTGGACCAGCTCTGTGGGCCAGTACAAAACCCCATATCACCCTGAAATGAGTCCATCATTCCTTATTCTACAGGCAAGTCTCATTTTTGAAGGTCAACCTAAATTTCTGTGCCCATGTTTAAAGCAATTGATAAAACATTTACTTAATACAGTGAAAAATGTGCTAATAAGTCCATTCTGCTTCTCATTATCTAAAAATATTTAATGATGGCATCCCAATTATCTTAGATATGCAATAGATTCTACAAGGAATTTTAAATAATTGCTTTTGCGGTTATCCTTTCTCTCCATCAGCTCCTTGTATTAGAGTTCATTATAGCATAATTTCTCTTAAAATACTTATGAAAAAGGGGAAAGAATTTTCTTGAATACACAGCTCTCAGTTATATTAAACTTCCATAGTTTACCACATAACTTTTAGTAACAAAAATGTTGCATCTGTAAATGATATTGTTCTCAGGTTTTAGGGCAGGGTTTCAGTGTTCTTGATTTGGGGTTTTTCTTTTTTTTTTCCTCTCTTTCTCTTTTTTTTTTTNGAGGTTTAGGTTTTGTTTTTTGGGGGCTGAGGAGTTGGGGGTTTTGGGGGTTCTTTCCTTTTTTTTTCTTTTTTTTTTTAAAACAACACTTGCTCCATCTAGTGGCAGTTTCTCAAGGGAGGAAAAAAACCACACAAACACAAACGTATATAAAATGCATACAGAAATAAAAATCTCATCTCAAAACCAGGAATATTTCCACTCAGATAATTTGGTTTGTTTCAGAGTTTTTCCCTTTAACAACACAGAAAGAAGTAAAAGGTATATGAAAACATTTCATCCTTACCACAAAATAAAAATATAAACTACTATGCAGTAAAAATCCACTGTAGCTTCTTGTATATCATCAAATACATGAAAGCAAATACTTCATTTTTTAAATCTACAAAGATTTACTACAATTGCCTATAATGCACTGATTAGTACCTTTAAGTAATCAATTCCATCAACAAAATGCCTTACCTTGCTGACCATCCAGCTCTATTTTGTGGTGCATTAATTGGTGGTGTCTACGTAGCTGGTCCTGTTACCTAATAGAATTGTTTCAGGTACGCAAGGGAGAGGTTATTCTTAAACTAATTACACTGGCTGCATGATGAGAAAAACCTCTTCTGGCCCAGCTTTGTCTCACAACAATCTCTTGATAAACAGCTGCAATAAGCTGCGAGAAGATCTGTAAATTATTTTCTGATGGCAATAACTGAAGTGCTAATGGCTGGAGATTACTGTTTCAGCAAATTTTTTTTTTTTAAAGTAATTTCCATATTAGTTACAAGATGTATTTTTCCCCATGTGATAAAAGCAGTCATTCTTACCAAAAAA
>WEKY01045034.1:0-25109 GCA_013390045.1 Picathartes gymnocephalus | reverse complement strand
AAAAAAATCTGATGCTCAGGGCATGGTTGATTTTTTTTTTTAATATTTTCTGTCACAGAATGCCCTGAAGAAACACAGGATTCAGAATTAGCATATCCATACTCTTTTTGGTCCATTTATATCCTCTTATTTCTCTGCTTGAAAATATGAGGAGGTATTGCCTACAATTCTGAATCTGAAATGAAATCAGGCATTCCATGAAATATATTTTGGCAAACTGGATTAGTCACTACATTTCTCCGTATCAGTTTCCCCATCTATAATATGTACTAGTCATTGCAGAAATTAATTTTTGAACAACAAATGAAACTGACTGATATCTCCTGTAGTTTTCCTAAAGGAATCCAGGAGGCAAGTTTAACTAACTCAAAGGTTTAAAAAAATTGACAAAGGCTAATACTTCACATAAAATAGGGCTTCATTGAAGCTGGTCTCAAATAATGCCATTTTAATTGGACTTGTTCATAGAATAAATTACGTGAAGGCTACTTAGCTGAACAAACAGACTATTAAGGAAGGTGGCCATAGAGTATCATTAAAAATAGAGTGGTTTACAGGCACAGCCATGCCCTTCCCTAACCACTCTATATGAAAGCAAAATGTACCTTTCTGCTTTCACACTATGCCGTGGGAATTAATTTAAGGAAGCAAGAACTCCAAACATACACTGAAGTGAATGTCTGACCAGTCAACTCAGTTCAGGTGAGTGCCATTTTCTCTGCAATTAGAAAATATTACTTAACTGCTGTTTGCCAGGTGACAATCCTAACAGTTGTTGGTATAACATTGTGCCCCACTGAATACTGTGACACGTGTTAAAGTGAACGATTTAAAAGTTTAGCTAACTTTTTAATCCAGCTTTAGTTACTCTAAGCACACTCAGCCAAAACCGTTGTGCTTGATTGCCTTGGGGATGTCACACTTAGTGTTATGTTCACAGAATTACGAGAAATTCAAGCCTCCTGCAATCACTGTAGGCAATAACAGTTCTTCATTTACCATCTGTAACCACTGCAAATCTGTCTACAAACCCTCACACTTTCTGTTTTACTAGGTAACTGAATAATTCAAAAACACAAAGATACAAAAAGAGAAATAACAGTCAGAAATTGTAACCAGTGCTATTCTTCAAGTCTCCAGCTAAAATGAAAAAAAAATAGTTTGAGGCTTGACACTACTTCTTTTTCTTCTTTCTTGATGGCAGAACAGAAAGGTTTAAGATTTTAAAAATGATATTATAAATCAAAACAATGGGAGAACACAGAAAAGCTGAATACAAAAGGATCTTTTCCAATCACAAAATGGTTTGAATTAAGATACTCCCTTGTCGTGGTTTGACATCGGCCGAACGCCAAGCACCCACAAGAGTCCCTGGCTCATCCACCTTCCCCTCCCCACCCCTCCCCAACAGGTGGGCAGCGAAGAGGGAAAGGAAAAAAAAATTAACGAAGGCTTCATGGGTGAGATAAGGGCCAGGAAAAATATTTCAAAGGAAAAACAGGCTCAACTTTAGTTGCAAAGTGAAATTTGTTATTAAGAGAGTCAGGGAAGGATAAGGAGAAGTAAAATAATCCCTTAAAACCCCCAGTCCCTCTCTCCTTCCCACTGACAGTGCAGGAGACAGGGTATGGGGGTTTGGTCAGTTCATCAGCCGAGGTTTTCTACCACGGATCAGGGAGAGAAATCCTTCCCCTGTGAGGCCGTGGGGTCCCTCCCACGGGAGACAGTTCTACACAAACTTCTCCAGCATGGCTCCACTCTCACGAGCAGCAGCCCTGCCAAAACTGCTACAGTGTGAGTCCCTCCCATGGGCACACAGTCCTCCCAAAGCTATTGCAGCGTGGGTCACTTTTCCACGGGGTGCAGTCCTCCAAGGACAGGCTGCTCCAGCCTGGCAGCAGAGCCCTCTCTCTCCACCGGGTCTCCCAGTGGATCACAGCCTCCTCCAGGCATCCACCCGCTCCGGCATGGGCACCTCCCCTGCGGGCTGTGGGTGGATCTCTGCATCCCCCGGGGATCCCCAGGGCTGCGGGTGGATCTCTGCATCCCCCGTGGATCCCCAGGGCTGCGGGTGGATCTCTGCATCCCCCGGGGATCCCCAGGGCTGCGGGTGGATCTCTGCCTCCCCCGTGGATCCCCAGGGGCTGCAGGGGCACCGCTGCTTCATCAGGGTCCTCACCACAGCCCACAGAGGAATCTCGGCTCCGGCGCTTGGCGCAGCTCCTCCCCCTCCTTCTCCCCTGACCTTGGTGTCTCCGTGTCGTTCCCCTCACGTGTTCTCTACCTCTTCCTCTTCTCTGACTAGAAGAAAAAACTGCACGTGCCCAGTTTGTTTTGAGTTTCTTCTTAAATATGTCATCACGGAGGTGTTACCAGCCTCTCCGATTGCCCCAGGTTTGGCCAGCAGTACGTCCATCCTCAGAGCCATCAGGGATTGGCTCTTTCGGACATGGTGGAAGCTTCCAGCAGCTTCTTACAGGAGCCACCGGTACCAAAAACCAGGCCATGCCAAACCAATACATCCCTTCACCTCAGGATGAGAATATTGCAGATTTAGTTTCCCATGGCTATAAAACGGGAGGATGTCCCAAACAGCCAGCTCTCTGCTAGAGCTTGCAAATCTATTCATTAGTGAAAAAACTGAACACCCTGCCTGTAAATAAAATAGGGAATGGGTACAAGCAGGCAAACCCATTTCCTTCCATCACAATTCATATTTTAAGACAGAGAAAACACTTGAGAAGGACAAGAAGAGTCACCTCACAAAAATGTTGCATGATTTGGGACAGTCTTCTAGGATGCAGAGTTTCGGATACACGTATCTTAGAGACAAGTCTAAGGAAATGGGGGCAGTGTCCTTTGCAAATGTATATCAGTCATCTCCATTATTAATTCCAGTCCCAGTATCTATCAAATACATTGGATTATGGTAGGGGATAGCACTGTTGGGAGGTGGGGGGAGGGATTTTTAAATTCCAATTATCTGCAAACTGGCTGGAAAGCATGCCTTTGGCAAACAAGCAGTTTGCCTTTTTAGGACTGATATTATAAAGATTTGATGCCAACAATTAAGGATTCTGTTGCTTTGAAAGGCACTTTAAAGAAGCATTTTTAATTGTTCAGTGACATGGTATTCAAAGGACTCTTTGGGAGATGCTAGTGACCTCTACCTCAGGGAAAAGGATTTAATTGCTGAGATAACTGCATGTTGGTCTATTTTCATGCCCAACTCCATTTTTAAACAATGAAAAGGATGTGTTTGTGAACTGCAAATAATTCAAATAGCAGAAATTCATGGGTTAGGGGCATTAAGCTGTATAGGAACTTGTGCAGGTGCATGCCAAAAAAATGGAATAATGAAACATTTCCACAATTACTGCTTTTGGCTTCTATTTTTATTTTGGGGGTTTTACTTATATCAGCAAAGCAAGTTAAGAAAAGTGTTGATTTTTACCTTAGATAAATTAGAATCTGCTTTATTCAACATTTAGGTTACACTGGTTATTAAAACTATTCTCCCAGATGATAATGGAGATGAAATGCATGCTGTCCTCAATCATTGTTAGATTTATCTTAGATTCACCCTCCTCCAACTCTTTATGAGCACATTTTATATGAAGTTAAACAATGCCAAAATCATTCTAATCGGTGACCATTTCTGTGCGGTTGTCTAGTAGCCCAATTAGTCACCACTTACGCTAGAATGTTTTGACTGGATTAATCGATCAGGCCAAACTGAAAAGGACTCATCCATTATGAGAAGCGAAAGTAGTAGGGATAACTGCAGTCTTGCAAATTGAATAGATGATTACTCATTAGGTCTATAAAGAGACAAATGTTCTCTTATATGCATCTCAAGGAAGCATGTCATATTCCCACATCTAGCCCCAGCTGGCACCAAATGCAATACAATTCTACTTTGCATTGCTTTATACCAAGGTACACAAAGGGGTTTTGTGTACAAGAGATATATCTGAAGCTATTAAAAAAAGGAAAATGTTGCCACTGAGAGAATTAAGGCCATAGTCTTTTCCTGTCTCTCAGGTGACTCTCCTAGAGCACTTTTTCTTCAGGCAAGAGTGGCAATTGTCCTTTAAATTCCCAGTCTCTAAAGCCGTGCACAGTCTTCCCATTAACTTCCAACCTACACTTCATTGTATTCCTATGCACACAAAAAAAAAAAAATGGGACGAGTTTATTTATAACCCTACTTACTATCTCTTTTGCTTCAGGATGTATGAATACAGTTACTCAATCCTAGACTGAAAAAGTAATTTCTACCTTTCTTTCAGTTACAAAACCTGCAACTTCTAAATCCAGCTGTCTGGAAAATGGCTATCTTAATTTCCCACATGCATGCCAGCAAATTTCTGCATGCACAAAGGCAGAATTCCCCTTCTTAATTCAGGATGCAATTTTCAATTACCTTCTCATGGCTTCCAGCTACAATCTGGGTTTTCTGAGTGCACGTAACCCCTGGCCTGTTGTGATAAGAATCACTCCTGTCTCAGAAAATGACAGTCTCTCATTATCACTATATTTTTAAACTTCATTTTAACACCTTTTCTCCCCTTTGCTATATTTGTGGATATCTTTCCTATTGTGGCCTCATGGGTAAAGGATTTCATTTCTTTGCTGAATAGAGTTTTTCTGTATTCAGAAATTCACACTGCATTACCAACTTGTCTGTTTCTTTACATGCACACTTTGTCAACTTGAATGCATTATCATTTAATAAGTTTTAATTTTTAGCGTCTTAAAGCTTTGAGAAGTCCGCAATGATTTTTCTGCTAAAAAAAAAAAAAAAATAAAATCTCTAATGTATCTTCTTTCTCTCTTTTTGAAGTTACATTTGACAGATGACTGACATAAGCTCCCTGGCTATATTAAAACAAAGCGAGTTTCCTGAGTGGCTTCTCCAGCAGCTCAACAGTGCCAGCAGTGATGCAAGAGAAATTGGAGACCACCATTAGTCTCTAAGTTACCCTACATCTGGACAGCATCAGCAGAAATAGTACTTTTCTTAACCTGTCAGAAATAAGACCGAAATGTCCTTTACTATGATACCAGTTGTATCACAAAGCCCGTAGTTGTGCCAGAAACTATTATTACCAGAGATTCATAGCCACACTGGAGGGGTTAAAGACAAACATAAAGACAAACATTTAAAGAAATATCTCTCGAAATTTCTGTAGTTAACCACTTGGACTCTGAGGCTAAATTTTGCCATAATCAAGTTGTTTTCAAAGTAAAGGAGAACCTTCTTTAAGTGGAGACAGGTTACAGGGGGGTTTTTTTGTGCTGTTCTCGTTCCTACCCCATAAGCCACCACTGCACAACTGCAAAACTCAGAAACTCAGAAGCTTTGTGCAGAAAATTTGTGCAGGCACGCCCAGACACACAGACACACCCACTCACCTGCCCTCTTGGTATCAACAAACTTCCAGAATCTTCCAGACAGAAGATTGAGTCTGTCCAAAACTCCTCACAGAGGATGTACTGGGGAGTTTCCTGGAAGAACCAGGAAAACAAATTTTCCATGCATATATGGGCCCCTACCCCTGACAATGCAAGGCTGTGTGTCACGACTACAGGCCATGATCACACGTATCAGTGGAGCCATGGGTAGTGATTATCTATCTATCTATCTATCTATCTATCTATCTATCTATCTATCTATCTATCCCTCTTCTCCTATCTCTTTTTGTCTACTTTTGGCTTTTCAGTTTTCTTCTTATAGGATGATCATAACCTCCAGAATGGTTATAGACCCCTTTTCCCATCCCTTACAGATTTTTTGGGGTTTTTTTTCCCCAGTTAGATTTCAAAGCAGTTTCTCAAATAAAATTCTTTTTAATATCATTTATTTAGTGTTGTTTGTTTTAACCCACCCCAAAGGATCTGTTAATGGAATTGGTTGCCCTGCATTAGAGGTGGGTCACAACCCTTTCTCTTGGATCTTTTGTATATATTAACAGACCTTAGCATGAAAAAAAAGCAGGTAAACAAAATACTCAAATTTCAGAATGATGTCTGATCTAAGTTACTTACAAGATGCAAAAAAATACACAACCCCTTGCTTGTGGGATGAAATATTTGGTTATCATGCATCAAACAAGACAAAACAAAGGAAAAAGGTGTCAATTTTTTAAATGGTAGAAGGCTAACAGTGTACTGTCCTCACAGCTTATATGAGATCCCATGTTTTGAGGGGTCTGGAAAGCCATGAGATTTCTTCAAAACTGAGGGTAGGAAAGAGGAATTTGGATTCATCTCAAAAAGATGCCATGAGGAACTCCAGGGACAGCCTTACTCAGGTTAGGTGAAAGTTAAATACAATGTCAGCCTATATGAAGTAACACTGTTATAACACCCATTATGCTTTTATATTGAAATCAATGGCTCACAAAGTCATTTAAAAGAAATACTTTTAAAACATGACCTGTAATTAGCTGTTGAATGCTAATGACTCAGCAGGTTGCATAGGACAAGAATTTAAGTGTTAATTAACGAAAAAGGATTATACGTTAATTTGAACATGACAAGGAACGAATGTCATTGCATAGTGCTTTTACCAAGCACTGGCTTGCAGTAGCAAGGATTAGTCAACTTAGAGAGTTTTTTATTAAATTATTTAAGTAACCGTGGGTAAAGCTGCAACCACCCAACACAGGGTGTTTCACAGTACGAGAATGGCACGACAGACCATGTAATGTACCTCTTCCCTGCTGAATGACAGAGTTAAAGGGGCTACAACATAAAAAAGAAGTATTCTACAGAGGAGGAGAATGAACATATATATTACTTTGCACAAACCAATTTTTCCACATATTATTGAATTCCCAGGTCACATCTCTCAGTCCTACAAACATGCCTGCCTGTTGGTGGTCAAGCCAAGGTTGCATTTCTTGCTTGATTGGCCAGACACATCATTTTGGCCCTTCTGTTCTCTCAGCTCCACCTGTTGTTGTTTTTTGGACCACCTTTCACAGAAACCCTCTTAATGTTCAGTTCAGGAGTACAACAGCCCAGAGTATCCATAGGAATCTCAATTTATAATTTATAATATTTTTTTCCTAAAAAATTTACAAACACAGACACAGAAGAGCATACACTGAAACAGCAGCTAACAATAGCAAATGGTTACAGCAACAATATTTCTACCTGATACTCATGCTCCGTATAAAAAGGAAGTAACTTGTATTTCTGTTAAATATCATTAAGAGAATATTCATCATCTCACGAACATAATCTCACTTCTGTCTGCACTTTTCACTGTTCCCAATTTCTGAGCATGGCTGCTGACATCCTAAGAATCAAGGCAGATCTTCAGCTAAGCCTGTGAGATGAGGGCTCTAAGGAGAGGGTGACCTTTCCCAAGAGATGGAGGCCAAACTAATTTGTGTTTCAGATGTTTCCAAAGCACAGGCCCATGCACAGCATCTTTGCAGAAAACGTCACAGAAGTGGTTAAGCCTTTCCTGTGAGAGGCATTTGGCAGAATCCCTGCATGAGTGTGCTTATTCAGCTGTTGGCAAAAAAAAATCTCATATATCTGTGTCTCTGCATACTCTTCATGTAAGGGAACAGCTTAAAGTAAATTTATGTCATATCATGTTTTCCAATACATGGGAAAGCATATATTGCAAAACAGCTTCTACTTCTATAGTCTTTCATAGGACAAAAACTTACCCACATTGAAATATATAATTTATTATATAAAGTTTAAGTAAAATTCCCACAGAACAAAAGCAATTCTTTTTCTTTTTGTAAAATACTCATAATGCATTTAAATGCTGAACTACAGGTCAGGTATTGAGTACAAATTATACATTCCTAGCATCTCTGAAAACATGTCAAATACATATACATCATTTTAATGGCAACAGAAAATATAACATGTTGAATTCTGCTGCTTGTCTCAATTTTTGACAATTGTTGTTAATTAGGATCTATCAGATTACAGTAAGGTATGAAATTTGTCTCTAATGTTTCCCAAGAGTTACATATAGCGCAAAAGTAGAAATTAACATAGAGCTACTACAGCATTATATGTTAATTAGGTTTTCTGTCACAGTAATAAATGTTTATTGGCCAAATTTCATGTTAGATGTGGGAAGGGAAAGGGAGACAGGAAGGAAGAGGGAAAGGGGAAGGCAAAGGCTAAGGGGAAGATGCTGAAACCCAAACGAACGTGCATTCCTCTGGCATTTTAAAAGTCAATGAGGTTCAAGTGATTTTCACATAAACTACGCTCCTTGACTAAAAGAAAAAAAAAAAAAAGTGGAGTGTAGAACATGTTACAACTGTGATTTATACCACCCTAGCAGAATTAAAACTAATATTGAGATGGTCAGCAAACTGCTTTTCACATGCAGAGCTGCACTTGAACTGTAACAGACAATATTTTTAAGGACAAAGATTAGACATACATCAAAGCTTAGTACTTTATAATTGTAACTCTTTTGTCTCTTCCTAGATAGTGTAATTCTAAAAAAAAATCTATTTGAATGTAACTACTCATTAACAACTCATATAAGTTGTGTTTTGAAGTTTTGACATATATGTATGCATGCTACACAATTAAAACTGATTTTGAAGACATATTTTCAGTGGCAAATTGTGTCCAAAGAGGCAATAGATTTAAAAAAAAATTTCCATTGTGATTGTTTAATTTTTTCTGTAGCATTTCTGCTTTAATTATTCCAGTTAAATTTAAAAAAAAAAAAAAAAAAAAAAAAAAAAAAAAAAACACAACAAAANCAGCAAAAAAAAAAAGAAACAAAAAAAACCAGCCAAAACCAACAACAATCGTTCCTTTTGTTACTTTATAGTGGAACTTATCCTCACACAGAAACTTTAAAACATGGCTGAAAAAGTATCTGGTTGGACAAACTAATACAATCTGCCATCTTTCAAGGAAACCGATAGATTTAAGCATCAGAAGAGGGCAAAAAATATTTGATTAATCCAAAGTACTTATTGAGATTTATTTTTATAAAGTCACAGTTCTATATATGCAGACTTATATTTGTATAGTGAACTCATGGGTTTCCCTTAATTCTACAATATTTTCTTAAATTCCAAAATAAATACAGATTAGGAAGTATAATTGGCTTATTTCAATAGTCAGTTTTATCTCTGGAGAAGTTTCAGTGAACATGGATTTCATTAAGAGGGAAGCAACCTTTCAGATAGTTCATAAAGTCACACTCAGAATTCTTATTTTTCCCATCAGATATTTTAAAATAAATAGATATTGGCCACTGCTTCATTGAAAAAATTTCAAGTTTTTTCTTGATGCAACGATTTTATATTAAAGCTAGAGGTACCAAAGTAAGGCCATGGCACTGGAAAACAGCCTTCTTAGGTGGATTTATTTTCCTGGAGTATACAGGTCTTGATACTACTTTAATAAGAAAAGAAAAATTCCTCAAAATCCATACACTTGTTTAGAAAATAGACAGTAAACATAATATTCAAACATTTTGCTGAAGATCAAAACATAGCAAGAGCATTCTCTTCTTGTATAGCACAATTTTGGCCCTGTATCCATTCATTTTTCCAGACTTAAAGTCAAAATTGATGCCAAGAGCTTTAATGAAGGTATGTTTTTTTCAAAAAAAAATTATGTTTTCAGCTAGACAGGGGCTTATGACTGCATTTTTCCTGGACAGTAAAACAGACTATCAATAATAGAAGTGAGTATTTTCCAGCAAGCTAAGACAGAATGTCAGGAAAAAAAAAGGTGGAGAACAGAATGGATCTCTATACTAATGTCAAAATGTACTCTCTAGACCTTTTCCCAGGATATTAAGGAGTTCAGAAAATATTTTGCTTTTCCATTCTGCTTCTAGAAATTTGATTTACTGAGTTTTGTACTATCCCAACAAAAGCGATACTGTCAACAAAAATTGGAACTTATCTCAGAATTCCTTTCAAGTTAGTAACAATAATAACATCTCCAGCAAACATGGAAAAATGGGTTACTACTCTGACATGAAAACAAGACCATACTCATCTAAGTACATTAACTGGTATTTTTGTCCAGAACTTTATATTATGGCAGCAACTCACACACCCAGACTGCTCAGAAGTTGCTCATGCCTTGATCCACGAGTAACTTCCCAGAGAGGTTAAGATCAGTTAGCAGCTCTTTAGATCAGTTTAGCAGCACTTGTTAGTCAAAAGGTCTAGGTGTCTCCAAGGTGCATTTCTGTCCTTCTCCACACATTTAATATATCTATTAGTTGAGGGGCTGCACATCAAAATATTGGGGGAAGAATATTACTCAAGCGGGAAAGGCAGCAGCATTCTTCAGAGAAGAAACATATAAACAGCTCAGAAAAGAACATGATTTTATCACATATTTTATTAAACTATTCATTTTTCTTGATAATGGCTGAGAACTTTTTCCATGGCTTTCAAAACTCTTTCTAACTAGTTTGTATTCAGAAACCTGTGTATGCATCCAGTGCATACATGAAGTGCAACATTACAAAGCAAAGCCTCAGGAAATCACGTCTCCTACTCTGCTGGAAGAGTTGCTTTTTAATTCCACAGGTTTCCCCAACAAGAACAGATGGTCATCTACATAGGTGTTGAGGATGCTTCCTTGCAAACCACAGTAGAGTGTCATATTCCAACCAATTGACTAATTCTGGCACACAGTAAAGAAATGACAAACTGCTGAGATGGTGCACCATATTTTCTGATACCTCATTGAGTGCCCCCTAAAGTGCTGTACTGCTCCGTAGGGTCAGTCAGCACATTTAGAGGCAGCTAAAATATCCCCAGACTGTGCAGCCTACAACTTTGCCACTGTTGTCAACGATATACTAGTCTACAAATGCAGTACCAGTAGTACTCACAAAAATTGTTTCTATTTGAATACATATATTTCCTTTCTTCTCCTCAAATTAAAAGAAAAAGAAACCAATTTTTCACCACGAAAAGTGTCAATTGCCTCACAGTGCTTCTGTGGAAGACAGTGTTAAATCTCCCATTTACCTGAACAGCAGCAGAATTTTGCCAACATCAAGTACTCTTGAAAATCACAGTCTTCATCTCTAGTATCTGGAGAATACATACACAAGAAGGATCAAGTTGTTACCTTACATGTTTCGTAACATTTTCTGCAAGAGATGGCACTATTTCTTGTTTAATGAGCTGTGACATTTGGTGGTGAAATCAAACCTGTTGCTCTAAAGGTTGCTACTATGCAAACTCTGATGGAGCAAGCAACTGAAAATTTAGATGGATTTTTTTTTTCCCTTCATACTAATGAATATATATAAAAGGAATAAAACAATTAAAATCTGTTCTTCCCTTACTGTCGAACCACAGGCCTGCACCAAAGGAACATGACAGCATTTTGAAATCCTGCAGGTACTTTTGGCTGGGATGGAGACCAGAACATAAAGTAAAGCTTAGAGTACTTTTCTTGCTTCTCCACCATGGTATGGCTATCACCTTCTTGTGCCATGGTAAGATGCACGTTTTTTGGATGGGTGGGTGGCTGGTTATCCTCACACCTTTCCTCTGTACCTATCTTCACACTGCAAGGAAGAGGACATTTGTTACTGAGAGGTGGTTTTCCACAGGAGCATTTGTGTTTCTTGGGCTTGATTTTGAGGGCAGTAGCTGGGTGGTGTAAATATGGAGGAGAACCATCTGTAAAATGGAGAGATGTAGAAGATGGAGGAGGGGGATGTCAAAGGCCTTGAGAAATACCAGTTTAGCATAAAAAATACCTCAGAAATCAAGATGGGAAAAAAATAGAAATCACTAGGGGCACAAAAATTTAATTAGTTTAGCCTATTAATCTATAATAAGAGGTATGGACAGAGTTGTTATGGAAAATTTTAAGTGGAAAACCTTCAGAATTCATAATTGAAGCAAAAATGCAGCTGTGATATCTGAGTGTTTCCTGGCTAAAAAATTACAAAATGCAGAAAGCACTGGCTGACCATCCATGCAGAACTCCCTAAAGCAAACAGAAGAGAATCACAATTGCAGATTGGCAATAAAGTTTTTCATCTCTGAAGGAAGGGAAAAAACCCAAACTTTTCTTTCACTGAAGTATTAAAAATATGCTGTACACCATCCTTTCCTGCTCTACCACATGGATGTTCATTAGGTGATTTACAAATCAACAGCAATTATAATGTAACTTGCTTAAATGTTTTGAATGAGAAGATGCTAAGGGACTGAAGGATGGCAGTGAAGAGCTTTTGTCTCTGTGCTGCTCTTGAATGGAAGAGAGTTAAAATTTTCCACAGTAGCTGTTATGGTGCTAGGTTTTGGATTTGTGCTGCACACATTTTTGACAATAAAGGGCAGTTTTCATTACTTCTGAGCTGCACTGGCACAGGGTCAAGGCCTTTTCTGATCCCCATCCCACCAAGCTGGCTTGGGCAAGAGGTTGGGGCAGGAGGACACATCTGTGACAGCTTACTCCAGCTGACCAAGTGGATATTTCATACCACATGAGGATCAGCTCAGTAATAAAAAGCTGTAGGAAGAAGGAATGGAAGGCATTTAGAGTTACGGACATTCAGAATAATGGCATTTGCCTCCCCAGGTGGCTGTTATGCATGGTGCAGGCTTGCTTTCCTTGAGATGACTGATCACCTGCCTGCCCATGAGAAGTGGTGAGTGAATTCCTTGGTTTGCTTTGCTTGCGTGCACAGCTTTTGCTGCTCTTCTGACTCTCTTCCCCATCCCCCTGAGTGGAAGTGAGTGAATGACTGTGTAGAGCTTAGTTGCTGGTTGGAGTGCTAGAGATACTGACTGATAAGGTCAAGCTTTCCTACACAAAGTGAAAAGTAAAATCAAAGAAACTGTTTTCTCTAAACCAATCTCTGTATAATTTCAAAACTTGCATCTCTGTACCAAAATATGCTCTTCCCAGATTCAGCTGAGATTTTATTATTTTAAAAAATGGTATTTGTTTAATTTTAGATATTTCCTGGGGACACTGGTGCAATCATTATTATTCAGAGAATAATAATGACTTGGGGGTTGAGAATTTAGTGACATGAGCATCAGGCATTCTTAGTCTGCATTTTTTACTTCAAGAAGATACAATGTGTCAGAGTATATCTAAAGTAGCCGATTTGCAATAACAAAAAATTTATATAAATATGGTTTCTACTGCCTAACCTACTATTTACCTTACAGCACAGAGTTCATTATCTTTAATAGAGTAAAAGGAAATAAATTATGTAGATACTGAATCTAACTTAGTGACTGAGTAAAATTAAGACATCTACAGGGGAAAGATATGGATTTGTGTGTAGTAAAGGTGAGAGAGAATTCTATGCATCTCACACAAATGCCAGTAGAAGTATGAAGTTAACAGATGTCTGATCACATGAGGTTTTTTCTTAGGCTGTGTTTTGGAAAAGTTTAGTTAATAACTGCCAGTAGTACTAGTGTTCCTTCAGTCCAGCTATGCAAACTTTTCCTTAAATCTATGTAATTTAGCAGTATTTCAAATCTATGACTTGAAAAGTGATCAGATAAATAATGATATATTAGACTTGCTAAAATAAAATCCTTTGCAATAAGGGAAACTAAGTGGTTCAGTACATCACAGTAATTGCCGGAAACAAACATCAGTAACATTCGAAAAAACCATATCCTTGTTTTTCATGGCAAACTTTTCTAACACCAATCAGCCATTTAATACACAATATAAACAACTCTAGAGCAAGTCTGCTTGCAAACAGGATTGTTATTTTCTATTGAGTCTAGAAACTAACAGTAACTTTCAAAGATTATTCTTTACAATAGATCTCCTATGTTAGAAAGAAAAGAACAAAAACAACAACAACAAGACTTGTAAGGAATTCAGAAATTTTCTTTTTTTCTTTTTTCTTTTTATGTCTTCAACAATTACTCCAGTAGAAATATATTTGCAAGCAACTTGCAGAGAGGCAGAAAAAAAGACAATATGGATGTAACTAATGGCATGGTTTTGCAAATTAAACTGTAAGTACAAATAAGGCTTTTCCAAGAGCAACATATAAATTGGATCCTTTCTAAATTCCCAGAGTGGTTCAGGGAAAAGCTAAGTATCCAATTCCTTCTGTTCAGTCAACTTACAGAATCCAGCAAAAAAAGCTTTTGAAGAATTTGCACCAAGCTGGAAGGCATCCGACTTACAGAAGGAAGAAAACTTAACAAGCAGAAAAAAGTGTGAATCCTACTGTTTCCAAGCAATGCATTCTGTCAACATGGACATTAGTCAATATATACAGGCATATGTTTCATGTTGATACATGCATTCATACATATGAATGCATGTATCAACCTATAAATTAGTATGGGGAACAAAGCTGGTAGTAGATAATGACAATTTACAAAAGCAGACAATGAAGCAGACTGGAGTCACAATTAAAATATATCATTTATGTGTGACATGCCATACATTGCAAAACTAGTGACTGCAGGCAGAATATTAATTTGCAAAAGGGTTTAGACTTCAGGATAATTAAAGATGGAAGCAGTGATAATTGGCTAAGGCATCACAGAAACAGCAAAAGAATTACTATAAAGTAGAAATCACATCTATAAACAAAAAATTATATTAAAATAAGAGAACAAAATCAAAACTTATTAAATATATTTTGCATGGAGGTGCTTTAAAACATATTTTTGTAGGAGTTTTAGGCATAATAAATCCGAAAAAATAAACATTTATATCCAAGAGCCAAACCCACATATATCTATAGGCCTTATAGTCTTTAAAATCGTGGGATGTGCTTTTTTTTCACTTATGTGAGATAAACCATGAAAAATTCTCTTTTAATTGACCCAAACTAGATGTAAGAATGTAACATAAATATTTTTAAAATCCTATCTGAAATACATTTCTTCTTCTGCCATCCTAACAATAAGATTTGTCATTCTGTGCCTCCAGTTGCAAAGGACAGACTTAACACCCCCATATCAAAAATAAAATAATAAAAAAATAAATTAAAAATAAAAAAGAAAGGAAGAAGAACCACTCAGTTCTTTATATATTTTATGTTCGTAGCTTATTAGTCCTCTCATAAAATATCTCTTGTGTTCTTTCCTTTTAATGGAAGGAACAGGTTCAATTAAATAACTTGCCTGACCAGCAAAAGATATTAAACAGAACACCTTGTTTGCTGAAACAAGTTGTGACATCCACAATTCCAAGGCTGTGGGTTAGAAGACTTTTGTTATTTTTAGCCCTTACCAAAAAGGATATGTTTCTTGGTACCTAAAAAGCAGCTGCTATCCCTAAAATCTTACTGATTTAGAGGTTTAAATGGTTTCTGTAGCAGACAAAATATTGATGACTACCTGCAGCCCAGGAAGGCTTCAAACAGTTTAAAACTGAACAGGAGGAATCACACCTCAGACAGGTAACATGAGACTTATTAGGTAAAAGAAATTCAAAGAACTTGAATGGCTCGTAATCATTCAAGTTGCTGTAACAAAAAAGATCTATATAAAACAATATATCAAAACCCAAACTAACATTTTGGCTGAAGTGTAATATATTCAAACGTGGGATAGAGCCACTTACAGTGTCATAAGCAAATTTGTAACAAATTCAGGAAAACAAAACAAAACAAACAAAAAACAAACAAAATAAAAATAAATTAAAAAATAAATAAAAAACTAAAACCACAAACAAGTCAACTCCAGTGGTGGAGTCACTAACTCCTGAAAATAATGGTTTCAAAAATATCTCTCTAGGAGCTTAATTGTCAGATCCACAGAGAACCTTCTGGCAATGATTGCTCCCTCACATTCAGAAAGACAAACCTAAAAATCCTGCCCAAACTCATGAATATTTGACTTTAGAAGACAGATTCCACAACTCCAGAAGATCTCCTCGGTTACAACACTAGAAGATCTTCTATTTTATTAGGTGAGAGTAAATCCTCGGAGTCTGACAAAACACACCCTTCCTAACAACATTTCTCAAGATAGCAGATATATGTCAAGCTGCAAACACACATCTGTGTTTGCATTAGGTTAATGCACATAAGCATGTATTTGCTTTAACAAAAGTCACAACAGGTGAATTTGTCATCATACTTCAGGATGAAGTGGCTTCTCTCCCTCCTAAACAAATTTTAGCATTAAGAACCCAATCTGTAATGTTTATCATGACACTTTCTACTTAGCAACAAGCATTTGACCCCAGTGTTTCCAAAAGTACCATCCCAATTCAAAGACTACTGTAAAATCCTGGGAATTAAAAAAAAAAAAAAAAAGATGCCCTAGCCAATCCATTTTATTTAGTTTTGTGCAAAGGGCTTCCGTTGCCCTGCAGCAGGGTAAGAAAGAGGATTCTGTACCCTCCCAACATTGATTTCAATGCCAGTTAGGATATTAAAAGCATGGCACTTGTGACTCAGTGGCACTGAGCTATTTCTGTGATGAAATAGTGTAATAAATCCAGCTTAATTTAATGGTTACATTTTGCTTACAGCTAATATGTGTTACTGACAGAAACTCAATTCCAAGTTCTTTGGGCAAGAGCCTATCTTTTCCACAACATATTTTAAACATACAGGACAAAAAGGTTGAGATTCAGAACAGAAACGACTGCCGCAGAGAGAACCCACTTGTGAATCAGCCTGACATTTCCTCTAGACAGCTATTTCAGAACGTTACTGTTTAACTTTGGGTCACCCAATTAGACACATAGTAAGTATTTACAGAGAGAATCCCTGGTGACTTTATATCATGTCCAGAGCAGGTAAATGATAGGTTTTTCTGCATCAAATTTGCCAATGAAATATTTTTGCAGACTTCAGAGTGATGGCAACAAGAGAAAAGAAGAAAAGTGCCCTTTCCCAGCCAGTTTCTGCATTCTTGCTCTCAATCACTTTTGAGAGTCCAACATTTCATTATAAAATGTGCCAACTACAATTTAATTAGTCAGTAAAGCCTCACTGCACAAAGCTAGTCTGATAAGTTTGGTATTTTGAAGAGTTAGCTATTTCTTCACTTTATGGAGCTGTAAATCCCAATGTTACTCTTGCCAGCCTTTTCTAAATTGAATATGACAGTTTTGATTTTTTATATGAAATATAATACGTTGGGTTGAACAACTGGATAAGCTAGAGCTTTAACCACTTACAAGGCTTTGTGAAATATTAAATCAGAAATTTATTTACCATATATAAGCTATATGCTTTACAGTTGCAGTCAAAAACCCTCAAAACTTGAATAAATCTCATTTGTAAAAGTAAATATATACTTGTGTATGTAGGGTTGTGTGTATATGTGTAAATTTAAGTTAACATTTATAATATATACAGACAAGGGTGGATTGCATGTATCCACATATACACATGTGCTTCTATATGCCACCTCTCACATACATGTGCACAGAAAACACTGAATGCAGATGCTTGGGGTTGGTGGGGGTTTATTAAATGTCAATGGGAATTCAAGATGCCTGTAAACCTCCTGACTCAACACCCTTCCACAAATTCCTGTAAAACCTTCCTAGGTTTCATCCTATGTGAAATCAAACATGAATAGAAATGGAAATAAATAGAAGTAGAATTAGAAGTAGAATAGAATAGAATAGAATAGAATAGAATAGAATAGAATAGAATAGAATAGAATAGAATCCTTCTGTTAGTAGGGACCTACAGTGATCCTCTAGGCCAAGCGATCATCTAGCACCAAGCCGTGACTCCAGGCAGGGGGAGGGAATTGGCTGCAGCCGTATGGAGGCTGCACCAGGCAGCATGGGCTGGTAGGAGAGCACAGAACCAGGATGGAGTGGCAGAGGGTGGTGTTGAAGAGCTCATGAGTGGCCTGTGGTGATGAGCTGTGGAGCACAATCTGGACCTGGAGATCCCCCAGCTGGTCTTGCCCTGGGACCAGCTATAGAAATGGGCCTGAAGAAGGCCAGCACTAGCCTTCAGGGGGAACAGCAAGAGAGTCTGGAACAACTTGGCACATATAGAAGGACCCCTCCAGAAACGTCCCAATCTACCCATCAAGAAAAGCAAAAAACCATGAGGACAGCAACACCACATGCCCTGTTCATAACCCTGAGACTTTTCCTGTAGTTCTCATGCATTTATTTTATTTGAATAACTCGATCTGGAGGGCTGGTGCCTTCACCAGCTGATGGCTCAGTCCTGGTTTGGTCAGTCCCCAGGACACCCTCCAAGGTGACTGATGCAGTGTCAGCCTCTTATTAGCAGGAGAGGTGTTGGGGCTATTCATCCTCCTCTGGCCCACGGCAGAGCTATCACAGTCGCAGTGGGAAGTGGAGGGCCTAAGCACAGCCTCCCCTGCTTCCTTCTTGTCTCTGCGTGCTCGGCAGGGATGGCAGTCGCAGCAAAGCGGTGGCTTCTGGTTAACTGCAGTTAACTCAAACCCCCACCATTCGCAGTGGAGGAGGTGTTGGGGAGCTATTGGCACTGGATCTTGCAGCACAGCTGAAAGAGGCTGGGATGGGAGTGGGACCCTCCTCGGGAGGCAGCGGGGCCAGGGACACATGCAGGCTGTTTCCTTGCCCCTGGTGGCGTAGGTGCCCTGCCAGCCCAGCCTCTGGTGCACCGTTGCACAGCCATGAGTGCACACTTTTGCACAAATGTCACCATGGCAAAGAACTTCAACTCATGATGGACGCAGGACTGCAGGATCTGGAGGAGTGTTGGGTGGCTCTGGAAGTTGTTCATCCTGTTCAGGACCCGGAGGTTGCCCGCAGGACGCCTGGGCAACCTTTCCGAAGCCCACCATTAGGGGGCTTCTTTTCCTCTTCTCTCCAATATAAAACTTGTCGGCTTAGAGAAAAGCATTCCAAGTGTAACTGTGGTCTTATGCAGCATATTCTGGCTTATGCCCAAAGGACAAGAACATTTTGCATAGCTCTCCAAGCTTGCAAAGCTCCTCTGAATCCTTAATAAAATTTATTCCTTTTCATTTCTTCAGGCCTGGCAGGACCTGCTCTTTCAGCTGTGAAGGCACCACATGGCACTTGTGCTATGTGGAGGAGTGGCAGCTGATAATCATCTTCCTACTGAGCAGTGTTCAACACAAGGTACCCAACAAACTCAGCCTACCACAGGAAACAAAATAGGTCACTTAGACAGCCTACTTTCGACTTTTTCTTTAATTGAGGGAGGGGAAGACACATTAAGGAAAAAAAAAGAAACTAAAGATCTAGACCTCTTCCTCTTTGACAAAGCAGAGTAGCATATGTATTGTAGGAGGCAATTATTCTATTATTCTACCTATAATAATCATTTGAAAGATATCTACAGGGAAATTAAAGTCTGAAGTCTTCTAGTTTCCTAAAAACTTTCACTGGTGGTGAAAAATCTTATATGCAAATAGAATCTTTCACTGAACATCTGCACTCTCTAGGTGCACATAGGATGATATTCATATTCATAAATATTTACCTGGCCTATAAAAATATTTCTGGATTCACTCTCAATTCCAGTAGCATCTTAGAATACATTCTGCAAAACTTCTTAACCCATATAGTGCCCTGTAGCTTAGTGGCGAATAGCGGTAATTCTTGACAACTATAAAAAATACAGATAAAAGATTTTTTGCTACAGCTTTGCCTCTAATCAGAAGAGCATAAAGACTTTTATCCAGAATTTTTCTCTGAAGACATTTTGACAGTCATGAATATCACTTAAGGAATACCTAAACTCATATATTATGCTATAGTTTCTTCAGTGGAGAATCTGATCAATTATAATATGGGAGTTCTTAGGGGAGGTGGGAAGGGAGAGAAGAACAGAAATGAAGTAATACTCCTTTAAGTTATTAAAAAGTATGACTAACTGATACAGCTCCTAGCATGCCTGTAGGAAGCTGACCAAATTCCCAGGCTTCAGAGTTGTAGAGTCTGTTTGTGGGCCCTGAAAATGAAGCACTGTGTTTTTCTGTGTTAGAACGTCCATAAGTCTAGGTCGTCATAGATAACAGTTTTGTTCCTGGAACTGCTGCCAAAAAACTAGGTAAAATAAATTGTATCAAAGCCATTTATTGCAAATCAAACATTTATATTAAAAAAAACCTATCTTTGCATTATTATTTTTAAAGTGAATTAACAGTGTTATAGCAGCAGCTGGTGAGGGAAATCCAATGGAAGTTGTGTTTAAGATTGTCCTGGTATCTTCAGAAGAGATCAGAATGTTGAATATATAGCTATCAGACAATTTGCTTTGTACAGCTGTAGCATTGCTGGACACAATCTTGCTGTTGTTTACTCACTATAATATTTTTTTTTTAGTTGCTAGAATTCAAGACAAATATAGATAAACTAAAAACTAAAAAAGTTCATTTACCTGTATTTTTTATGTGATTTCATAGCAATCACACCAAAACAAAAGTAAAATCACCTAATCAAAATATCCACAAAGTGTCTATTTACACCTCAAAGTAGGAAGGAAAGATTAAGAATAGCCAGTCCTATAATTATTAAGCATGGCAATCATGCTGTTTTACCTATTTATTAGAAGACATACTCCAGATGGGCTCAAAATAAATGAAACACTAGTTAATAAGTGTACATCAATGTGCTATTCTAATCTAGATTTTCATAATACTTCACATAATAATACTGATATACTGGGGTGCGTTTTCACTTTTGCACAACCTGTCAATTCCATCTTAAGGCTTTTTTGTTTCAGCTGTGAATATCATCCACAGCTTCAGTTCAGTACCATCTGCTATACACCTTAGGATTCCCAAACAACAGCCTTTCCCTTCAAAACAGCAATCATTTGAAGTCATAAAATCCCCTACTGTGTTGGTATAATTTGGGAGGCATCACATAATCACAAATTTCATTTAGTGTTTCTCTGTCAACTATTTTGCTTACTTTTTTTCCTTCATTTTTATTAGCATTTTGTGCATGCTAGATAGAATTGATCTCTTTTTTCCTGCTGATTTGAAAGTGATAAAAAATGCAGGAGAGACAGCACGTTAAATTTTCTGTGCTGTGATACTCTCTTGCTCAGATGTTTATGAGGAATTGTCACCTTTCTGGAAACCCTTGTCATCAGTTCTCCAGTTCTTAAAGACAAGAGAAGACATAAGGGCACATTCTAATGCCAAGGTGGCAACTGTTGAAGACACTTGCGTGACAAAGATAGGTAAATTTTTTAAAATGCACTTTGAAATGATGTTTCAAATGTTTCAATTCTTAGTCTTGATCTGTCCAAAAGGAAATTATCTCTTTAGAAATTTCCCTTAAGTTTGAAAAAAGCCTTTAACGACCCTGTAGAATATTCTAAATAAAAAAAATAAAGTATAGTTGCACTTTCAAAATGCTTCCAAGAGCATATCATGGCTCTGTGCTAAGGCAGTACTGAAGTTTGTGGACCCAGAGTCTGAGAGGCTGAGGTGTGTGTGAGGTACAGGTACATAAGTTGTATCTAAACAAGTGAGTTTGCTCCAAAAACATCTAGCAGCTCTTGCACAGACCTTCATAGGATAAGCAGGGTAAAACAGCCTTTAAAGTTAAACCAGACTCTGAAAGGACTGATTCCAGAATCCAAGCTAGCTTCACTAGCTCTTGTTTTTTTTCTACAGTCTGCACTGCAACCCATCCACACACAGATGAAGTGCTTGGGAGCTTTGCTTAGTTTTCATTAGTATCCAAAGCATATCCTGGCTTTGTAACTGTGTGCATACTGAGTTTTTCCTGTTCCACAGTTCAGCATCACAGAGCACAAGTACTCACTAGACTAGACTGCACTGCTGTATAATTAGGAGTGTTGCCAGCACACGGCACTTCAAATATCCCTTGTACCCGTAACATTTAATTTTCTTTAGTTTGCTTATTTATGCAGAAAATTATTAAAGCAAAAATTAAATGAAAATTGACTCCAGCTATGCTAAAAATGTGAGTAGTTTCTCAATTTAGTCAATTCCTGACTGAAAATACACTGTACTTTCTGTGTATTGGAAAAAGAGAAGGGCATAACAAGATTCTTTTATTAATGCATTGTTTGAGGAGATATGAATAGCGAGACTGACCTTGTCTGCTTGAAAATAACCAGAACTGTGGTTATGGTCCAAGAAACTTACTTACAAAAAGCCAACAGTAATCAAGAGAGTCTGGACACAACATACATAAAATTATAACAGCACAATGTACATCAGGCTGGGGCTTTTTTTTTTTTTTAGCTATCATAGAAGAATGCCGTTTGATTGAAAAAGCCAATTAAATAAAATTCCAGGAATCACTGAACACTTACTGAAACCTGCAATAAGGTCAAACAGCCAGGATGAGATGAAAAATGAAATTATCTCTGTTTGAAATGATTGCTCTAGATTTCCCCAGCTGTCATGGTGCAGGAAATAGCAAGGATATTCTCTTGCTTTTTCTTCTTTTTTTTTTTTTTCCCTGTTGGTGGGTTTGTTGTTTGGTTGTTTCATTGACGCACTGGTTGGTTGATTTGTTCTTACACAACAAGTCTGCTATAACACAGAATTAAGAGGTTTGTATTTAATCATGATCTATGCCATGTCACATACAGGTTTGTAAGTCTGTACAAGAATTCTATACTTACAGGATCACAGAATGGTTTGGGTTGGAAAGAACCTTGAAGATCATTTGGTTCTAATTTCCCTGCCATGGACACGGACATCTTCTATTAGACCAGATTGCTCAAAGCCCCATCCAACCTGGCCTTGAACACTTCCAGGGATGGAGCATCCACAACTTTGAGAGAAGTGCTGAAAAACTAAACAAGTGTTTGGATACCATGACTTTCCAAAGCCAGTTTCCCTTCAGCAGTGAGTTTTTTACCAAGCTTCAGGACTCAGCTGTTCGCCATTTAGTTTGAAGGTTTTTGAGAAAGCAAGTTACTACCTCATGCTTTTGAAATTAGTTGCAGCCTGGTCCTCTTGGGCAATTTCATAGTCATCTGTGGGCCTTTAATATCACTTGCTCTTTTTCTTTCACTTCTTGTTCCAAGGCATTAATATGTATCCTATGTTGCTTCAGTAGTTCTTTCTTTTCATGTTATGAGTAACTTTTCTTTTTCTCTAAGAATGAATGCTTCTTAACCTTCTGATATTCCTATTAAATGAACACACAGCAGGAGACAGCACAGAAGTAAGAAATTGTATGTTAGAATCAACAGCAAAAGAAATTCTTGATAACTGCAGTCAAAAGCATTCAGAATATGAGATCGGAAGGCAATTATACAGAAGATGTTTTGGTCTTCTTTGTGCAAAAAAATTAGCTATGTTAAGTTTCTGTGTTACACTGTCTTAATTTGAATTATTTCATAACCCATTAAGATTTGTCTGATTCAATAGAAACCTTATAAAAATTCATCTTACTTTCAGTCACAGTGCCAGAAAGAAACATGAGATACTTCAGCTCCATGACTTTGTAACTGTATTTGCACCCTAATTTTTTTGTATATGTGTTAGACCTCCTAAGTAGAGCATAAACAGGGACTATACAATGTGTCACTTTAAAGCAATAGACAAACATTACCTTCTCTGGAAGATATAAGGTTCTCATACTTAGCATCTGAAGGCAACTGTTTAAAGCAAAGAACATATTAAAATAAATTTTTATTTACCTGACTTCGAATAAGAGTTAATCTCTTAATCTCTACAAATTGAAATGCTGTGTTTTAGGTGATGATTCTCACTGACACCAGAATTTAAAAGCACTCTTGAATGAATGCAAAACAGGTACAAAGAGAATCCTGTACACAGTAAGGCAAATCATCACACTGATAAAGCACCAGTGTCATCATCACATTGACAGAGAACATAAGAGCTGGTGACACATGATAAGGAAAATTGCATAGAAGAGCTTGAAGAAAAGGTGGAAATCAAATGAGCAAACAAACAAAACACCAACCAAAATCAATACAAAACAATATAGCTTAACTTGTGATTATATTTAATGCCAAAAACCATCAGTTTCCTTCTTTAACTTTTTTTTACCAATCTAAAATGATGGAAATCTTTTCTTAAAAGAGGGCCACCTGCAGAGTAACTAATTCATATTATGGATGAATTGTGCTAAAATAATGATAATTAAAGTAGGAAACATTTCTTTTGTGTCAGCTTCAGAATAAATGTAAACTGTTCTCTCGCATGTCTTTGGTTAGCCTTTTGAAAGAGGAAAAAGTATGGAAAAGAAAATCATCTTGCTAATTGCAAAAAAGTCTCTCTCTGCTCAATTAAAATTTAAACTAAGTGGAATAATTGTACATATGGCATGCATAACAACAGCAATAACATCTTGTTCAATTCACTGCAACGGAAATCTTCTCCTGCTGTTAATGGTATATAATGTTACCAAATTTAAAAAATTTAATTAAATAAAAGGCAAAATATACAGTCTCTTAAGAAGCCTTCTACAGTGAAAAAACAGGTACCTGACAGGACCTCAGGAAATATGTTTATGACTGTAAGATGGCCAAAGGTTTAACAAAGGATGACATTAATCACATAGAATTGTTTCCTGGTGCATGCAGTAAACCTCCAACAGAGGAGGTGCAACATGGGATTGCAACAACACCAGATTTTTAGGCATCATAAACTCAAGAACCCAGGAGAAACACAGTAGAAGAGAACTAAATAATTTGAGTCATATGAGATTAAATTGAGTGTCGTGATCTCTATGATTAAAAGGCAAATAATTCAAAAGGGCTGCTAGTGAGACTCTGACACCAAAGTTTTTTGTGATTATTGCTGACTGGCTAGCAAAAATTCTGTAATTATTCCACAGATTAATATAATATTTTTGATTATTTGGAACATAAGTACCAGTATCAAAATTTTCAGTCTGTTTTGCGTACATAGGCAGTCCACTTTTCAACAGAAAGACCTCAGTTCCTTGTCAATTAGAATGCTATGAAATGATATTACAAAATATATGAATATCATCAACGGACATTTTATTCCTCAGTATGGTTAGTTGACTACTGTGCCATATGTCATTTGGCCTGAGCATTACAATATTTTCTTTCTTCATGTCCATTCTTTAATTCTCTAAGTTGTGGGTAATACAGGTTCTAGAAATAGCTGATTATCTTTTAAACAAGGTTTTTATTGATTTAAAACCTATGCAATTGCATTTTTAATAGAAAAAAAAAA
>WEKY01045028.1:19653-33780 GCA_013390045.1 Picathartes gymnocephalus | reverse complement strand
AGAAAAAAGAGAAAAGAGAAAAGTATGACTGAATAGCAGTTGCTATGCTAACTGACTGACTAAACTTTTGCTATTTCAGCTGTAAACACTTCATCACAAAAGCTTAAACAATTTGGAAGCAACATTAATTGCTGAATCAGCTGTGTAGTAAAAAACCAGTGA
This sequence comes from Picathartes gymnocephalus, assembly GCA_013390045.1. Taxonomy (NCBI): domain Eukaryota; kingdom Metazoa; phylum Chordata; class Aves; order Passeriformes; family Picathartidae; genus Picathartes; species Picathartes gymnocephalus. Next base: position 33,618 of record WEKY01045028.1, on the reverse strand, counting down.
TCTCAGAGCAACTTTTGAAAAACAATGATCTAAAAATATTGAAAAAAGGGAACTATAGAAGAAACATGAAACTTTCCTTTCAAAATGCCGATACATAAGTAAAAGCATAGCAACAATGTGATGATATGTAATTATGTGACAATATTCATAGACTAGAGCATTATAAAGCAAAATTGATGAGAAAATTCAAAAACATAAACCACAGATATTCTGTTTATTTGGACCTGGTCCTCTCTGAAGTCAGGAAGGAAGGAAGGAATTTGAAAAGATTTTCATGATTGGAAAAAGACTGGATTGTTTGTCCAATTGCTTATATAATTCTAAATAAAGGCTAAAGTGCTTGTGTGATTTATTGGATTTGGATCACAGATGCTAAGAAACATTAGGAGAGCACAGAGCTGCCACGCGTAGGAAAGTCTTACAGATTTCAATAGCAGCATTGCAGTTTAACAGGCTTGTACACTGGATCCCGTTTCACCTGGAGTGGCAACGGGAATTCCAATATCGCAGATAAGCAGAAGAAAACTTTCTGTACTTCAGAAAAATTTCTAACTCTCTTCAATGAATCTTGTTATGTTTATTACAATAACAGTGAAGAGGAAACTACTATCTACTCCTGGATTTGTCATACCTATCAGACTTGTCATTTAGGAACACAGTTAACATTGGTGCCTGATAATACCATCAGAGAAAGCTCTGGAGGAATCTCCAGACAACTAAGATATATTTTACAGGCCATATAATCCTCTTCAGGGGTCCATCTCTTATCATTGTCTGTCCAGGGAAGCCATGTGCAGCTGGAGTTTTGACTTTGACAGCTGAAGACTGATGACTTAGTCTTACTCATGCTGGGTAAAGTGTAGTTTAATGTAGCACTTTCTACAGGGAAGAAAAGCTACAAACTTATGAAAAAGTCCTCTCCATTTAGAACTGTTAGGCAACCCATAACAGGTATTTTCCTTGTGTGATATTCTACATTCAGTTCAAATACTGTGTTTCACCTCCTCCATTTAGGACCTCTTCTGGCAGCATTTTCCCATGTGAAAATTCCTGTTGTTCTAACTTGCTGCTGGCAACATCCCTTATCTAAGTCCTGGCTGGGCCAAGCTGGGTTGAGCCCCCTCAGCCTCAAGACTGGATATTCCTATCTGTTGGCAGGAATTGGCTTTCAGCATGGAAGCATGATCTATGTTCTCACATGTCTTCACTCCCCTTTCACTACCAGTGCGAGTGATGACTTTCCAGCACCAGGATGACCTTCTGAAAGGGGTTCACTTTGCACAACTGATATATTTAGGGAGCTACTTTGCCTGGGCTTTAGAATACAGATAAGGGATTGGGTGTACAGATAATGGAAGAGGCCTTTGGAAAGTTATTCAGTGCAGGATACAGCAAAAAGTCTCAAGTTTCCTCCTAGAAGCTATAAAGAAACCACAGAGATAGTAACTCTCTACTCTAGGCCCCAAAGTTGCCTGTTCAGCAGACACAGCACACTCATGTTCTAACCTGGCAACTAAGCTATGAGAATTATTCCAAGGAACCTACTTTATTTATTTGATATTTTGAGGTCTGTAGAGATATTAGCAGGGGGTTTATGATTAAGCATTAGCAATATAACTAACAAATTTAGCAAATAACAAAGCCAAATAAAGAACTGAAATGAATTACCAGAAGCATTATTTATTTCAGTCCACTCAGGTTAGCCCACTTTCCCAATACAATATATCACTAGGTAAGTACTGAGAACATAGCTCTAAGAGTGGGAAGCAGGAATATATGCAGATGGATACCAAAAGTGGCTGAACTGCATCTGGCAGTTTGTCTTCATCTGGAAGGAGGCTAGTTCCCAAGGAATTGGGTAAGGTATTCAGAATCCTTTAAAAGCTCATAGTAGGTTCAAATACAAAAGATGTGTGGCAACTATATTTAACAAGCGTCTCCTGCCTTTCCAGCCTTCAGACAAACTGCCTAGAGACAAAGACAGTTTTGTCCCTCAACAACCCATCTGTACCTGAGATGATGTTAATTCTGTCCCACAGCAGTAGGGTATTACTAGATGTTGTTGCTTCATAAGATGCAGCACATTTAATACATGAGCAGATGTATTTATTTATCACTTACTATGCATTTAAAAATTTTGTTCTGTTACCTCCACTGTGGGGTCAATGTTCTCTGTTTCTTGCTGTGGGTGCTGCTGTCTTTCAGGTACTGCTATTAGGTATGAAAACTGACCATCTGCTTTTGATCCTGATGTCTGTGACTCCTGGTTATTAACGGCTTCTGGAGAGTATAAATATTTTTTTAGTGTTTTTCTAATTTCTTAATTTTCGTAAAATACAAAGATAACTGAGCAGTACATATAAAATGGCAATTTTTTTTCTATTTCCTTTTGGAATTAGGTGCTAGGAAGAAAAAGAGTATAAACATTGGGTAATAAGGTAACTCTTGAGATTAAAAAGAAGTATTGGTGTACTTGTGTTACACCTGAGATTTCTCATACTATGAAAGATTTCATTTTGTTGAAATCCTGAAGAGAAATAGATACTAAAAGAAATCATTTATGTTCGTGGTTTCAGTTTGTTTATCTACCTATATCAAGATGAATTTTGCTATAGATTTCTACTTTTTCTTTGACAGTAGTTGTATCACTTCTTTCCATCTGAGAGTTTCTTCAGGATCAAATCTGTAGTGGAAAATAGCACGATATTTTTGTGTAATTACTATCTGAACAAGATGTCTTTACAACCTGTTTCCTAATCTTAAAGATACCAGGACCCTCAGATCCATTTTACCTCTCACCCTTCCTAAACTCTTACATCAAGTAGATGAAGTTCAGAATTGAAACTTCACCATTAGTGATAAGAGACATTTTGCCTAGAAGGTATGTCAGCTCAGTGCAAGTTTTCACATTCCTGATTTGTCTTTGTGTGAAAAAACATTTCAGATTCACCCTCCTGAAGGCTGATGAGCTATTCACTGTTATTTCTATCAGGATTTCAGACTATATTTTGAAAAGTCTCTTAAAAATTTTTTTTTAAAAATCCCTAGTGATTACAACTCATTTTTTGAAATTGGGTCATTCTGTCTCTCCACGCCTTGGGATAACCAATTAAAAAAGAGTAAAGCTAAGGAGCTAGAAGAAATCCCCCAAACTCTCAGATCACCAGACTGTCATCTGTCTTCAACAGCATCAATTTAGTTTTTCATAGTGAAAACTTTGTATCTTGGGACACTTCTTATTAGACTTGACACAGTTTTTAAAATCAACAGCTCTAGCTGCTCACTCTGTATTTAGCAATATGGTGATTGTCACCAGAAGACCATAGGACAGATGTAAAAAAATACATTGCAATGGGAAAAGATACACCTTTATTAATGAGAATCGAGTGAGCCCATTACTGAATTTCATAGTTTAGTTCTGGATTTCTTAAAAAATTTAAATTATGGTGGAACTGTGGCTGAATCAAATGGAACCATTTTCTCAGAAGGATGATATTTTATTGAAGATCATTTATACATAAATTGGAAGTTACTTTTCAAAACTTCATTTTGTCAAAAAATAATAAAAATTGTTTTGCAACAACGTTATTAGGTATTATTTTGACCATTTCCTCCCCTGCACAAAAATTGAGTATTTCAAGATGATGGCATTCTTGCTTGGATTTCAAAATATGTTGTTTTTGTTGTTACAACATACAACATAGTAGTATAAAGGAGCAGATGTGAACTGTAATGTTTTGCTTTGGGAAATTTTATATCCATAGCAATATTATTCACCCAAAAGTGGTAAAAGAATTAGTTTGAAAGATATTGTCTATCAATTATCTTGAACATGGTGTCTATTAACTTCCAGTAGATTTTAGTGTACTAACAGAACTCAAGAAAGCTGAGGTCAGTTTTAGAGTGTGCAAAGGAATGAGCAGGATCATCTGGATAACCACATAGCAGTTGGTCTGCCATGACTTGTGGGTGAAATAATGGACAAGGTGACATGGGATTGAGTTTTTAAAGGACTAAAGGATAAATATATGATTAACATTGGTACACAGGATATCTAGTACTCATCTATAGAAATTATAATAGGGAAGGAAGCATGTGTTGTAGGGAGGTATTAGGAACTGTGAATGTTGGAAGTGATGTACATGCAAATATTTTGTGCACCTAGGTTGACAAACTGGCCTTTACTGGGCAAGCAATTTACAAGTGTAATTAACTTCAGGCTCAATTTAGCTAATTTAAACATCTAAGTAGCAATTGTGCATTTGTGTCAGATTCCTTGACATCTAAATAGCTTAAATTAGGGTGCAAACAGTTATGGAAGGAAAAAAAAAGTGCTTGTGATTTACAAAAATTAAAACTACAAGAAAATAAATATCCTCAAACAAACCATATTATATGTTTCTTCAGTTTAGATAATGATAGAAAAACTTCCCTCACAAATTTTCTGCTGTATCCAGATACCTATTCATATTTCTTGCACTGTTGTTCTGAAAGTAATTATACTCCTCTTGTCTGAAAGGTGAGCCAGCTTTCAAATATGCACCATCAAAAAAAATACAAACACTTTCACCTGTATTGCTTTGTCAGTGGTTGAGGTTATTTATCTGAAATGCAGATATAGTTAGCTTGACACAGAAAGAATTAACCCCCACCAGCAACTTAATTCCTTACTCTAAATTGGTTTTGACTGATTGCAAGATTGCAAGATTAAATGCAGGGAAAAAAAAAAAAAAGAGAAGACAGAGACAAAAGCTCCAGCCGTCTCTGATGGTTTGTTTGTTGGGTTTATTTTTGCCATGAGTCCATAATCTCATATTCTTTTTGTGTAATATTCTTAGGATTGTGTTTGTTGGTTATTTAATAGATGATTGATGTTAAAGAAGAATGAAGTGTAGAAAAATGATTTCCTGATTTTTTCTAATTTAAAATACTTATAAGCTGTGTTTGCCATACAGGACACTAATTCTTTTTTNGAAAGTGTGGTATTGCGTTAAAGAGGTTTATTTTTTTTTTTTTTTTTTTTTTTCTTTTTTTTCTTTTTTTTCTTTTTTTTTTCTCAACTCCTTGAGAATTCTCACAGCAAACACTGACCAAAGAATACCTTGGCTCAGTTATCTCAGTAACTCAGAAAAGTTAATGTACTAATGATAATTAGTACAGACTTTAGATAAGTCTCTTTCTAGTAGGTTATATTAAAGGTGTAACTGTACTTACTATTTCCATGTTTAGGTGATCTGGGAATAACATATTTGTCTGGCTTTATGTAGGTGACCTCTCATGGATGTGAAATACTTCTCCATGCCTCCCTCTCCCCTCTCCCAATTAACAGGAAATTGTACACCTGTTACAGGAAACTGTTAAATGAGTTAAGAAATTTTTAAAAAAAGGAAGAAACATCTATAGCAGTACCTAAATAATGGAAATCTTCTACACACACAGCCTTCTATCCTTTGTTCCTTTCACAAATACTTTTGATGACTCTTTTTCTTTGTTCGTCTTACTAATTTCCTAACTTCTTATCTGGCTGCAATTTTGAGCAACAAAGGCTATTTTCGCTTTGGTAGTTTTTAAATTCCTTTTGGGGGTTTGATGGATTTGGGTTTTGTGTCCTTTTGAAGGGCATTTAACAGGTATTCAACAATCAGTGACCAGACGATGCAAAAAGTCCTCTCTAGTTCTGGTAACTTTCTTCTATGTCAATCATTAAAAAGTTTTTTCTTTTGGAATTTTTTGCAGATTAATCTTGCATAGATTAAACCAAATCAGGATAAAAGTGGTCTAATTTGTTAGCACAATGTAATTTAGCAGCAATTAGTGATCTATGCATTTAGTACCTATACCAGCAACTCAACAGATAGATCACCATGATAGTCACCTACTAAATGTTACTATGCATCTGCACATTTCTGAACAGCTTTTTGTGGTTGATTCTAGAAAATTGGAATTGCATTCACATCCCCTGCCCCAAGTTAAAAGCATCCTCACCACAGAGGGGAAAATGTCAGACATGAGTACCACCCTTCCAAGCTGCCCATCTCTCCTGTGGGAAGTTTTAAGTGCATCCCTGCTTTTCCCTTCAACTGCTACCCCCATGCCGCAAGGATCATACCTGCACATATGTGGCAGGTCCCTGGACACTGCACCTCGTACTGTCATCCACTCCACAGGCTGCTCTGGCATACAACAGAGAGGCTGCTCTGTCTCGCCTTGGCAGTGGTTGTGATACCCCGGGACAATTTCTGGCAGTGGTGAGTCTGGCATTGACTCCTGTCGTTTCCACTGCAAGGTTTCTCTGCACTGCTACCAATACTTGCACTTCCTTTATACTTCTTTCAAGCTGACCCCTTCTCTGTTTAGAAATCCCTCTTTGCAACTTTCTCTTCAGTGTGATCATTTTTCTTTAATCTTTATTTTGGACCAACAGCCTCATGGACCGTTTTGGGTGTCCCAGTGGGATCTACAGTGCACGCTCAAGTTCCTGTCTCAGCAATTGTGGCTGTTCAGGATGCTTTGCTAAAGATATTGTGAGCATCCCACAGATCCCAGAGGGACACTGCAGAGACAGGCAGAGTGCCAGCACCTTGAAAGAAAAAGGAAGATAAAGAAACTGTCTGAGAAAATGTCCAAAAAAAATCAATGAAAAGGGTGAAAGGTCTTAAACACAAGTTGTACAAGGTGCAGCTTAGGCCATTGGTGTTGTTTAGCCTGGAGAAAAGGAAGCTCAAGGGAAACCTTATCACGCTATACAAGTTCCTGAAATGAAGTTGTATTGGTTTATACTGGTAGCTAGTAAGGGGTTGAAAACACACCAGTGTTTTCGCCACTGCTGGGCAGTGCCACCACAGCATCAGCACACTCCCCTCTCACCAGTAGGCTGAGGATGGGCAAAAACTTGGGAGGCAACATAGCCAGAACAGCTGACCCAAGCAGTCCAAAGGGATATTCCATACTGTGTGATGTCTGCTGATCAATAGAAGCTAACAGAAACCATGTGCACGTCAGGGGATGCATTATTATTGCAAGGCTTTCCTTCTGGAGCAACCTCTGTGTGTCCTGGAGACCTGCTCCCTGGGAAGTGCCTGGAAATTGCTACTGATGGGAAGAAGAGAATAAATCTTATCTTTCTCTTTTGCTTCCATGCATGGATTTTGCTTTTTTAAAAGAATTAACTGCCTTTATATCGACACAGGTTTGGGGGGTTTTCCCACCTTATTTTCCCTCACCTTGTCCTGCTGAGGAGAGGAAAGATAGAGCAGCTTGGTAGGGACCTTGTTTCCAGCCAAGGCCTGACTACCATGAAAATATTGGAGAAGACTGATTAGGGAAATGGTGGAATCACAACCCCTGGATGAATTTAAAAGGTGTGTAGATGTGGCAGTCAGAGACATGATTTAGTGGTGGACTTCATCGTGCTGGGTTGACAGCTGGACCTGATGTTAAGCATGTTTTCCACCTGAAATGATTCTGAAGTAGATGAGAAATTGCTTCCAAGAAGTACTAAGGTGCTATTGCGAGACTTGCTCCTTTCCATAATCACTTACTGCTTTTCAATGTAATTTCCCAAAGTAGACCTTCAAGTCTCATTGCCAACCTTTGCTTTGAATCTAGCACTTTTCTTCCATTGACTATTCTATGACTGCGTTGTTCATGTAATCACCCCTCACCAGAAACTGCAAATAATTTGATCAGTTTGAATAAAAAATAATCTCACTGACTCTGTTCATTCATAATGATAACTCTAATTCTCTATTTTAAATATCTCAGAAACTTTAAACTTTATTTATTTATTTATTTATTTATTTTATACATATTTATAAAAGCGTTCATCAGAGCTAATAACAAAGATAATAAGCAGTAATTCTGTCCAAATATAAATATTAGGATCCTAATTTCAATAACTTATTTTCTTTGCTTTTGTAATTTGCTGGAAGTTAAGCAGACCAAAGCATCTCTTGGCTAAACTGATGTCACTGTGAACAGCTGCTATTCCAGTAGATTTTACCACAGAAAGGATTATCCCTATTACTGTTCCCTGGATTTGAAGGACAGTGTGGAAAGATGTGTTACTGTTTTCATGATTTGGTTATCACAGTAAGTAGTTGGGGTAAGAATCTAAAGGAAAAATAAATGAAGAATTAAATGAAATGAAAATGTTTTAAGACTTAATTAAAAGTTTAAAAGTTCACAGTGCACCTGAAACCAGACCAAATTTGAACTCTGTGCACATTCCTTTAGAATAGCTGGAGATAAAAATCTTTTTCTCACTTTATTGGAGGTGGAACTAAAGCTCTAAAGGAAACAGGACCAGGTTGTGGATGGTTAGGCTCAATGATTAAAGCGAGGATGGAGTCAAGTGTGGGGAACAGAGATAGTTACTATGGTCAGGGAAAACCAAATACATGCCCTAAAGTTATACCTGGTGCAGAACGAGGGATTAAAAAATAACAGGGCTGGAGGATGAACAAAACTAATGAGAAATAGGGTCAGATTTTGTCCAAAATTTCTAAGGTAACTAAGAAGTCTATGTTGAAAAGTATGACTCAAAACAAGGAACAGGTTTTGATCAATTTTAAATAAAAATAGGACTACTTAAAAATACTTTAATACTTTAAATAAAGATTGGACTACTTAAATTAAAAATAATATTAAAAGAAAAGATGTAAAAGTGAGCAGTTTGCCACAGGAATAAAACATTTTTGGGACACTCGATGTCCTAAAACAAAGGTAAGGTAAATATATAAAAAGTTGGTAGTGATAATACTCCTCTCTTACCTAGGAAAAGCCCAAATGGAGGAACCTATATTAAGTTCTTTTTCTCATTTGAAAGCATTTTAACTACATAGCTACAATACTGTAAGGTACTCTATATTTTGGGGGAACAAACCATGTAACCCCTTCCCTGGGGAGCCTGTTCCAGTGCCCAAACACTATTCAGGTGAAGAACCTTGTCTTAATATCCAACATAAGTCTCCACTAACACAACCTCAGGCCGTTCCTTTGGATTCTGTCACTGGTCACCACAGAGAAGAGATCCTTCCTCTGCCCCTGCTCTTTCCCTCAGGAGGAAGCTGTAACTGCAATGAGGTTTCCTCTCAGTCTCCTCCAGGCTGAACAGACCAAGTGACCTCAGCTTCTCATACAGGGTCCCCTCTAGACCTTTCACCATCCTTATAGATCTCCTTTGGACATTTTCAAATTAGTTTAATATTAGTTTAATATCTTTTTTGTATTGTGTCACCCAAAACTGCCCCCAGTGCAGAGCAGAGCAGGACAATCCCCTCCCTTGCCCGGCTGGCGATGCTTTGCCTGATGCCCCCCAGGACAGGGCTGGCCCTCCTGGCTGCCAGGGCACTGCTGAGTCATGTTCAACTTGCCATTTACCAGGACCCCCAGGTCCCTTTCCGTGGGGCTGGTCTTCAGTTTCTTGTCCCCACTCTGTCTGTATATCCAGAGTTGCTTCATCCCAGGTGCAGAATCCAACACTTTCTGTGTTAAACTTCACAGAGTTGGTGATTGCTCAGTCGTCTAATTTGTCATGATCTCGCTGCAGGGCCTCCCTGCCCTCGAAGGAGTCAACAGCTTCTCCCAAATTAGTATCACTGGCAAACTTGCTAAACCTTCAAGTTCTGTGTCCAAGTTGTTTATGAAGATGTTGAAGATAACCAGGACTAAAATGTGACCCCACTAGGAACCAGAGAAATTACCAAGGAGATATTGCTTTATTTATTATCACTGAAATACATAAATGGTTCCTTGTTAAAGGATAAAGTATGCTACAAAGCAATTCTATAGAAAAATTTTAGCATCTACTAATTAGAAAAAATGATACCTGTAGCAAAATAGAAAGTCATGTCTTTAGAAAGAAAATTTAACCTATTTTCTTAATTTAGCACTTAAAATGATAAAAGAACGTATTTATATTACAATATCTTAAAAATTGTATCAAATGCTGATGCAAAATGTATGTTCAGTGAAAACTCTCGTCTATTAAAGCAGGAACACAAAATTGTTAGTAATGAAATAGATTGAGTCTACTCTAATTTTTACATTCTTCTCACAAATGGAAAGAATATCATGTTTTTATATTATAAAAGCAGATACTTAAAAACTCTATAAGAAATCAGCCTAGGGCTTCAGTTCCTTCTTCTGTACTTGGGCAAAACCAGTGTGCTCTGTGCATATGTCAGGTAAGGACACAGTTTAAAGAAAAGGGGCATAGAGCTAGCTAACAAGGATGAGAAACAGAAGGAAACTGTTGGTAAATTGATTGGCTGATTGTGAGTGGTGACTGACAAGTTTAGCGCATGGGTCATGCCAATGTGTGACCGAGAAAAAGGCTACAAGCTAGAAAGGTTGTTCTTTGGATCTTGGCTGTTGCTAAATTTGCCATTAACAATGGTGACAGGAGTGACAAATAGTGAATTTAATTTAATTTAATTCTTTGGAAACAGAACTATTTGATTTTTTTAAATGCAAGTTGATTTTAAATGGGAAATATTCCTTGGAATGGAAAAGCTGGGATTTTTGCAAGAGAACGTTGTGAAAGTATTGGACTCTTTTTAAAAATGATTTTCAGTGAGTATTCCTCTCTAAAACATTCCTATTTCTTTTTTTAATTTTCTTCAGAATTCCTACAGTTGCTGCACTAGCAAAGGGAAGAATTTGACTTCTTGCAAGTGTTGCTGGAGCAATATGGATATAGAAACAAAAGATGTTTGCCTCAGGAAACTGTGTGGGAATGAGTGGGAATTGGAAGGGTGGAGGTAAGTTCTCAAACTTGTGGAGGAAGAGGTACATGACAAGTTTAGAGAAATATTCTGGGTAGATTGAGCAAGGAAGTCAAAAAAAGTGATGAAAGATTCAGTAGACAGAGAAGAAAGCTGGATCAAGTTCTTTCCTCTCCATAAATGATATCTGAGCCAGCTCTTCACAAGACATCTTTTTTATATTTGCATTTGACATGGATCAAGCTGAGACTTGTTTTATCCATTGGTCCACTGACAAAGGAGCAATTTCATTAATTGACTTCAGTGGTATTATGTACATTTGTATGTAATCTAATACATGATGTAAAATGCAGAAGAATCACAAAGAATGCTCTAAGAATATGGAAACTTCAGTGAGGAAAGAATATTTCATTATCTTGTTTTATCTTGTAGAAGTAGCAACCCTATTTCCACTTTCAAACTCAAAAATTTGAGAATAAGACATTGTCAATATTATAAGACATATAACATTAAAATCTTTAATAGAAAAGATTTTTAAAAATAAATTTTATTAAATATTTTTTACCGTGTGTTTAGAATTAGATTTTAGATATTTAAATATTAAAGCAATAATAGAAGATTAATTGTCCATTGATTATAACCACAGTAACTGCTGCTTACATGATTTTGGAACAGCCCCAGTACATATGCTGTAGCTGAAATTTGCACATGCAAATAAGATGCATTCTAAATTTTCTAATTAGTTGTTGATCTAGAAGTGGCTGATTGAGATATTCTCTGATTCTGTCTACTCTGACATTTAGTAAGTCATTACACTTTAAGGAAGACACTGAATAAAAGGACAAAGTAATGTCTTAAGACCTAAATGAAAGATAACTTTGGGCTTTAGCACAGCTTTACACGTTAACTAATACCTTTTTTATTACTACTGCAAATTCATTTGAAACGATTTAAAATAAGCATTCAAAAAGATTATAATCTGGATTTTTAATTATTTCTGTTTTCCATTTATCTGTTTGGTTTGTAAACCAAATTTTGAGGCCATTGGATTGACATCTCTGAAAGCTGCTGTTACACAAAGAGTGTAAAATAATGTTTTTAAAATTGTTTTAAAATAATACTATTGTAACTTATAATGGCTAGAGGAAAAATATCGGCATTACAGGGTATGACGAAGCTAAATGGCTTAAAGGGCAACATGGAAGTTTAAACCCTTGGCAAAAATGATTTTTCCTACTGAACCAGAAAAATGTAAGGCAGACAAGCCTCTTTATAGACACTGCACCAGTAAACTGTATCTTTAGAAGAAAATTTTATTGGCTTAGAGTCTAATCTTTCTTCCAGAGTTTGAGTCAAATGCTGCTCTGAGTTGAGTCACTGTGTAGTAAACCATAAAGAAGAAGAGATAAGCATCTGCTGGTAGAACATGAACAGCTGAACCATAAGAAGCTGTTTCCCTGTGTGTGTCTCACTGAATGTGCAGCTGGACTTTGTGGTGTGGCTTTCAACTTTTCACTACATTTTCTTTTATTATGTTTTTGCTACTTTTAGGCTGTAACTTTTGCAAGGCACCTAAGTCCTTTTGATTGATCTGTTATTTATAAGCTGCTAACTTGAACATTATTAAAAAGGTATAGACTCCATTTGCGTATAATACACCTGGACAAATCCCCTTGATGCCAGTTTATCACTTGCAAAGGGGCTTACCAGGCTGCTGAACCTGTAGGAAGAAGTTGATTGTAGTCAATCAGCTTTGTCAGGACATGTCAGTTAATCTTCTCAACTCCTTATCAGTTTCTTAAAGCTAAATAAAAACTCACTGTTTATATCTTGCTTTTTACTCCCTAAAGAAGAGTACCCTATGTCCAACTATTTTTGAAGTCAAGCATATTACACAGTCTTAGTACCAGCAGGTATAAACATTTCAAATTTATTTTCAAAAGGTTCCAAAGAAAGAGTCCCTTAAGTATCTTCACCAGCCCTAGAAAAATAGCTTTGCTGTCTGAAAGATCACATATGAATATAGCTTTCATGTTTTCAAACACTTTGGTATTCCTGGGTAACTCAGATACTTTTTTTCTCATCTCCATTTTTTCAGAATTTCAGCAGCAGCAGCAGCTGAAAAAGCTGCCAAAGAAGAGTCTGTATTACTCTAGTTTACAGCGGGTTTTCTTTGCTGAGCAATGGCAAAGAGTCAGCTGTGCTGCACATCCTTCTTTTAAAACAACCTTGCTGGTGCTTCATTTTCTCTGCAAGAATAGACAGATCTGGTATTGTGTAGCAGCCTCCTCCTTTCGCTGTTCTGAATAGCTCTATACATGAAAATTGGGCTCTATCTTAACCCCTCATATACACACCATGGCAGTCCTAAGGGCTTTCCGAAGAATTAAGGGAGATGGGGGTTTTGCTGTGAAATGACATCCAAACTCTGACTCCTTATCTCTCCTTTCCACCAGAAACTCTTTCAGTGTCTGTGAAATCTGTATTTTTTGAAAATAAGCAGAGCTGCAGTAGCACAGCAGACTGGAGGCTGTGTCTATGATGAAGAAGAACATCTTGGGAGGGCTCTGGAGCACAGGTTTTCCCATCAAGAAAAACAGAAATCCTTTGGAAGATATTTTTTACTGTGGTTTTGTTGAGATATATTGCCCAACAGCATAACACAGCTTTTTCCCCCCCTCCTTAACAGCAACACAGGTGGGTCAGATAATACAGAGATGATTTATCATTTTGGCTGAGCTCTCTGAAATGTTGACACAGAAATCCCTCCTTGGATGAAGGACGAGGAAATGGTCACTAGTGAGACCCTGATGCAAGTCATTGGTAGTCTACTTGGTAATTCATAGAAGTAACTTTGCAGTGAGTGATCATGATGCTACAAAACACAGAAAAGGATATTAGATCTTTCCCCACTCTATAAACAGCAGAAGGCCTAAAGACAACAAGCTTGTATGTGTTCAGCTGCAGCCTGACCGCTTTCTGCTGAGCTCAGAACTATCCCTGTCTACTCCCATGAAAATCAACCTAGCATTTCTTATGCAGAAAGATAGAAAAAACATTTGCATGTAAGGGCTAGTCGCTCTCCACTCCTGCATGGATCTTTCAATTTGGACCCTGGAACACTAAGCAACTACTAGAAAGCAAGGAAAAAAAACCAAAACAGAACAATAAATAAATAAATAAATAAATAAATAAATAAAAAGAGAACCCAAATTCCACCCCAAAAAAAACTAAATCC
>WEKY01045028.1:0-18998 GCA_013390045.1 Picathartes gymnocephalus | reverse complement strand
CCCCTCTCCCCTTTTTTCCCTCTTCCCCTTCCTCCCTTTCCCCTTTTATCTTATTTCCCTTCTTTTTCCTTTTCATTTCTTTTCTTGTTTTCCTTTTCCCTTCTTTTATTTTTCATTACTGTATTATTATAATATTGTCATCCTACCAAGGCACAATTAATCTTTCCCTTTTTGCCCACTTACCCAGATGCAGTGTGTGAAACAGTGTTATTTTGATTTGGTCACAGTTCATATCTGTGAGACACAGGTGTGATCAGCTGCAGCACTGTGAGACAATGATGAATGGGCCCTTTAGAGCTTAGCTTTACATTTCAAGAAACAGCAAAAGAGATTAAAGGAGAGAGGAACTAAATATGTGCCAGTGCTTGTCCCTCAAAAAGCAAGAACACTAACTCCATGTACAGACGCTGGCTTTAGCAACCACAAGAAGTGAATACTATGGAATACACACCAGCTTATATTTTAACAAGGTAGTAGATGAATTTGAGATTCAAGATGGAGAAACATATGGTTTGTGCTCTAAAACATATCACAAGTGTCCCAGTAATCTCATTTTACTGTTTACATTTGTGTTCAAGGACTTTATTTCCTCTTCAGTGAAGAAGAGTTTTCCCTAAAGATTTATGAATAAACAGAATAGGTTCTTAAAGAACAAGAAACTGGAAATTGATTGCAATGTAGGACCTCAATCCCACTTATGCAGACATCTCCTGTGTTTTTTTTATTTTCCAGAGGTTTCCATCCATAACCTCTGGTCCAAATCTTATTGGTTCTCTTGCTACTTATACATGGATTTTTCACAAAAAGTAGGTTATGCAGTAAATCTGAATCTCCCCTCCCCACACTAAATATCAGAGTACAGAAGGACATTTAATATGAAAAGATTATGCTTTAAGTATACCAAACACAATGGACAAACTGTGTCGCTGTGTTGTAATCCAAAATTTCAATCAAAAATAATTTTTCATACAATATTGTTAAGGCTGCTTTTAGAAAAGGATTTGCTAAATACTAAATAGAGAATCAATCAAACTTTATTGCAAAATGGCATTTAAGTAGAGCTTTTTCTAAAACACTGTATATTTTATTTTATATAGTTTTTACTTTTCTGTTTTCTTTTATGTGCTAGAGACATTATTTAAATATCATTGTGCTAAACATGAAAATACCTTAACTTTGAAGCTCCATCTGGAAGTAAAATTGTATTTGTAAATGCATCACTGAACAAAATTTTTCAAATATAATACAAGTATAGTAATCACATTTAAAATACATTTTTTCATGGTTATGTCCCATCTGCTCAATACTGATAAGGAGTTAAAAAAATGAGCTATAAAAATCAATGCCACTAAATGCTTATTAATTATAAAAGAACTTGCTTGGCTTACTGAGCACATTTAATAACAGGAATGTATATTCCCAGGTATAGTTGCAAATTTTAGACGATTCATTTAAAGTATAGTTAGACTGAACAAAGTTTATAAGCATCATACTAACTTCATTTAATCTGATTCTACGCTGAGTGGATCGTTCCACTGCTGGTAGAGCAGATGATTTCTGCCTGGGTTAAAAAAAGTCATTGCATATTACAGGTCAGTAAGGCATAGTGGATAAAGTTGCATACAACATGCCTTCTGCCATTTTTGCAAAATTATCTGTAAATTTAAGACTTACCACTAATTTTCTCAGATGTTATATTTAAGTCCAGTAGCATCATGAGCCAGTTTAACCAGTTGGTGGTGCATGAGGCATTCAGGTCAATTAGATTGGCAAAAGAATGTTTCAAGGTTTTTCTCAGGTCAATCCTCACAAAAGACACCAGAGAGAGATAAAACACATTAATGATAATTTTTTTGACATCATTAGACATGGCTGGAAAAAAGAGTACTCAAAAAACAAAGCTTATGATATTGAAACAACAAGCTGTAGACTAGTGGATGTGGCAGAGTAGGAATGATTTAATTAGAGACTTTATGAGCACCTTATTGGGAGGTATGTGTTAGAGTTTTTATTACTGTAAATCTGGTTCTGGCAGGAGCAAGCACACTTGACAATAAAAGCAGTCAGTACTTCAGAAAATACAAAGTGATAGGCCGTAAATTAATTTGTACCTTCAATAGCACAGCCAGAGCTTGACACTGCCACCCCACACTCACAAAAAAATTTTAGATATGTCTGTACCACAAAGGAGTGGTGCTTTCCAGAGCAGATCTGTGAGAGGTACATTCATCTGCCTCCTCCTTTTCTTTTACTTTGCCATTTTCAAATGATCAAATGTGTGGGACACCTGTTTTGGCACATGGAGGACCGTCTTCAAACACAGTGGGCATAGGCTGTGTATTCTACTGATCTATGCAGCTTGAGACCAAGCAAAATTTCATCAGTTCAACAATGAATAGAAAGTTTTCACTTTGTTCAAAACTATTCAAGCCTTTTTTTCTGAACCTTTGAATGTAAAAATTGAAAAATCCTGTCCAGAATGGTTCGTCTTTATGGCAGTTTCTATTCATAATGATTTTAAAACTCCATCGATTTAATTTAGACCATTTTTATTCAAAAACATAGTCTTCAATAAAATATTTTTTGTGAAACATTTTCTATTACATTGCTATTTTTTCGGATTAGTGTTTTGCCACCCACATAAGAATGAAAACCACTAGCTTTGTTTTAGAGCAATGCACTGTAGCCGCTGTATTTCACCAGCTAAACTGCAGTAATAGAGGTTAGCACTGTTAAATGAATGACAATAAAAGCCTTTATGGAAGAAAGAAATTTGAAAAAAATCAAAACAACGTAGGCTTTGAAGCCACATTAAATCATTTATATCATACACCTATGAGACACCAGAGATCTACTGAGATTTGCTGACACAAAATCTCATATCATATTTGCTGACACATATCTCATATCAACCCTTATTTAAAGCGGTGAAGCTGCATGACACTGGGATAAGAGTGCCTGGTGCCAGATGAATGTATGGCTTTTCATTTAAGCATTTATGGGAAGTACCATAACATGACCAAACTTCCTTTATATGCAAATGAAAAATGTCTTTGTTATTGGATTTGCTTAAATATAAAAATCCATCCTGGTTTGAAAATGTCAGTATAACCTTTGATAAAGGATTAAGACTCTGCAATTTCTGTCTAACCTAAACTCCAAGTAACTTCCAAATTCCAGTTTTTGACTCCTAAAGCTTTTTTCTTAGGAGTTCACATATTCCCCAAATTCAAAGGTTTCTTTCACAGATGTTTGTGAAAATGGCCTTGCAATAGTGACAGAGTGGTAGTGATTCTCAAAAGCTCTGTGAAAGGAAAATAGAATGCAGGTTATGTAGCAGAAGGGAAGAAAGGAAGAACAGAGCTCACATGTATAATTTTTGCTGTGTAAGTTTATACTAGATTGTAGTGTTCTCAGTAGTGTGTGCTTATGCATCATTTCTGATTACTTTTGATCTTAAAAAGTTTTGCGACTACTATTTCCTGTTCTGCAACAATAAGAAAGCATTAGAGTCTTTACTTCTGTCACCAAAGCAAGTACAGTGCTGCTTTAGCCATAATAAATTCAACTGGAGAGACTCATTGTTATTCCAAGAGACAAAATTTTAAGATGTTTGAGTTTGGTAATCCACAGGCAAATGATACTTCAGCTGGAATTGCAGGGAAACAGGATCCAGTTGCTAAGGTTCTTAGAAATACCCCTGCCCGAATTAAGGTGCAAACAAGACCATATGCCAGTGACAATAGTATGGGTTTTATTTAATAGTAAATATAGGAGAGAGAGAGAGATAGAGAGAGAAAGAAGTAGAAAATTGTTCAGGGGGACAGAAAGAGAGTAATGGTAGAATAAGGAAAATATCACCACTCTGTGGATCCCGATGGCATTCTGTTGATCCTCTCCAGATGGTCTTCTTGGTGGTGAAGGTCCCCCCAAGAAGCACAGAATCCAATGGGTTAACATACACTCAGGCCAGGTAGGAAACCCCAGGCACCTCCCTGGTGGGGGGGAGTTTGCCACTGTCCCTTACAGCAGACTCTGTGTTTGTTGCATCCCGTGCAGCCCTGCAAGGCCTCAGGAGAGACTCTGGGGGCACCTCGGGGGCCTTTGATGGATCAAGGCACCCCCTCAGCTGCCTCTCAGGTGAGTGTCCCGTGGATTTGGCCTTCCCAGGGCTGGGGGTTCCATGGCCAGTTTGTGTAAGGGAGGGTGGGTTCACTGCCCCTGAGCAGAGGTTACAACACACCAAAACTTCCTCCCCCCACCTCGGCTGGGGGGAAATCTGTGCAAACCTGCTCCCAGCAAATGGGTCTGTGGGCTACGGCCTCCCCCACCCCGAAGCAAGCCAGAGATGATTCTTAGCAGGGCTGCTGGGTTTGGCTCACATTCTTTTCCTTGTTTACTTGTTTTTTTCAGGTGATTGATGAATGGATTTTCCCTTTATCTAATCTCAGCAGTTTGACTTTCAGTCCAAAGTCCCAGTCAGGTACCTTCAGCGAGGCTTCTGTTGTTGTAGCTGCTTTACACAGTTTTTGTTATAATGAACGAAACTTTATATCAATGTTTGAGGCATGATCTATTTCAGTCTCTGACAGGTGCCTCAGGTAAACCAGGGTAGAAAGTTTTTTGCGTATTTTATGTTATAGTCCTTGCAAGTCTGTCAATACATTGATGCATTCATCTTCTGGGGAAGTCACATTGCTCTTTCTTCAAACTCAATTTTGAACACATAAAATTTTTACTCAGTAGATGGTAAGCAGAGCAGATTGTGATTCACCTTCTAGCTGAAGACCACTACAAAAGACACAGAAGAAAACCCCAATAACATGAGATACTTAGGTTTAGGAGTAAAGTGCTCTTTTCAAGAACAAATTTGATCCTCATCACTAAAGAGAACTTTCAAAATTAAAATTTCCTTTTGTGGTCCCAAACCTAACTTATTAATTCTTAATTAGAAGACAAATTAAAATAGATACTGGGCTTTTTATGTTAAATCAGATTTAGTCTGTTCATTATTTCAGGCAAATGCTTAACTAAAACGTAGCAACCTAATAAAATGGTGCAGGTCCTCCCAAGCCGTCCCTTCTCCAGACTGTGTCTACTCTAACGAGTGTTGAGTAGGAAGGATGATCACTCCTCTGAAGCTGCTGGCTGTGCCTCTGTCTGTACAACATGGAACACTGCTGGCCTGTTTCCCTGGAGAAGGTACCCCATAGGCTCACGCTCAGCTCACTCTCTGACAGACCTGCCAGGCCCTTTCAGCTGAGCAGCCTCCAGACAGGCAGCCCCCAGCCTGTTTCGTCCCAAGGGCTCCACCTGTCCTGGGAGCAGGGCTTGGCATTTCTCCTCATCCATTTTCATCAAGCCCCTGCCAAGTCAGTTCTCTAGCCTATGTAGGTCTGTCTGAATGGCAGCCCTTTACTGAAGCATGTTGATGGCTCTTCCCAATTTGGCGTCATCTGCAAACCTGACCTCTCCAACCCCTGTTCTGAAGTTACAGCCTTGATCATCTTGTGAGACTCCATTTACCACTTGAACAAGCGAAGTCTAAGCCAAGGTCTATGATGTAGAAGGGGAGTTGCTCCAGTCTTGCAGGTTCTTTATCCTTCTTGGTTTTCCCCGTGACTACATTAACAGTGGGGACAAAACATGACTGATTTGGGGTTCATCTGCTCTAAGCATTTGGAGATTTCTAGCGACAGGACAAGGGCTAATAGAGTTACACAAAAAGAGGATAGATTCAGACTAGATATAAGAAAGAATGTTTTTTCATTCTTTCTAGTGGAAGAGGAACAGGTTGCCCAGAGAGGTTGTAGATGCCTCAGGTTTGGATACTTATGGTTAGGTTGATACTGTGTGGCTATGGCAGTAGTCTCAGTCTTCAAGCTCTTAATGTGAACTGGAAGGAGAAAATAAAGTCAAATGAGATAAGACTTGTGAAGAAAAAGGTGTAGCAGGTCAAAAGCGGGAAAAATAGCACAGCAGTGTGTTTCCCCAAAACTATAATTTTTTCTCCTGCTGGCTTGCTGTACTCAATTAAAACCCTCTGCATCTCTTAGCAAACCTTTCTGTTTCAATGGTTGTGGCATATGCTCTGTTAATATGAGTGCTAAGCATTAAAGCATTTCTGTCTTCACAGCTTCCTAGGAACCACCATTATGATTATGCTCTTTCATTTTTTTTCTTGGTCTTATGTTGTCATAATTTTGAAACATTATTGGTCACGGTTCACACAGGTATCCACAAATTTTTTGCATTTCTAAAACTAATATGCTTAAAATATCTGCCTATTTTCTGTAATGTTGGCTTTCAGATTGAGTTCCCTTATCATTCATGACACAGGCTTTATGGAATCAGCAATATTTTCTTTTGAAAGGAAAACTGATATATGGTCTGGTGTGACTTAAGTTTATATTCCTGAGAATTCCCTTGCTCCTTGATCACTGTCCTTCTTCCCATTTTATTTCATTATTTCATAAAAAGATGCTTAAAAATAGCAAAATAAAATATTTCAAAATTCAAAAATTACATCTTCGTGTGGTTTTTTTTGGTAAATTTTACTGGTTTTCTATTAACCCTGAAATTTAAAATATTATTTAAAGTCTCCAATTTCCTGTTTTTCTTGTCATATTTACGGAAGATTTTGATTCTGCTAAATTCTTTTCAACATGCTTCTTTTCTTAGTGACAAAAGAGGCCTGGACAGATGCATATGCACAATACAGTATTTAGCATAGTCCTTGAATATTTCAAGCAGTTGTCAGAATTTCAGAATGTTTCTGGCTTCATGGCTGTGAGACAGCGTTTGTAAATGAACTGTGTGGGGACAATGCATTGATGTTGCCTAAGACTTTTGAACTTAGTAAGTTGAATGGTAAAATATTATATACTCCATTTTTTTGCAGCTGTAACTTCTTCCTGTGAACCGGCTAGCATTATAGCCTTTTCCTGAAACTACATAAAGTATTAATTAATGAATATAATAGTATATTCATGTTTTTAAAAAGTAGGATTTTAAAAATCCTACCTACATTACTTATCTTAGTTATTGCATGTTTCAATGATAAAAAAAATGCTACATACATTACTTATCTTAATCAGTTATTGCATATTTCAATGATAAAAATATATTTCTCATGAACAATTTATACCTTGTTTTCCACACTTTTGTCATGATTAGATTAAAAAATTAGGAAAATAGGATTAGATTTTATACATACCCAGAATTTTATGGAGAAAGCACGAAAATCTAGATTGAGTTTTTTAAAAGTCAGAGCAGTATAAAAACTCAGAAAACTTTTTGGGACTCACTTTTCGCTTTCCTTTAAAGAACAATTGCCTCATTTAGGAATAATTGGTATTCACTAGGGAAATGCACATGTTCTGAAACCTAGTAATTTCCAATTGCCAAGATACCTAATGAGTTGTCTTAACAAGATTACCAAACATATAAAAGGAACTAATTGCATTGCATTTAATTCTGAAATCACAACTAGATGCAAAATAGGTTTTGCAGCTGGCATTTTGCTGGCAATGCAAGATGAAAATGAGGAGGTAGCTAGAGATCAAGGGATCATCCTGCTCAGTTTTTAGGAAGAGTCACTCTTTCCTCCTCAAATGACACCAAAATTATACACCATTATTTCTTGAAGTGAGAAACATTTGAACAATCTGTGACATGACAGAGGATTAGTCAAACATATTGATTCTCCGAAAATGTGTTTAATTAACTGTTTTTCATTTATTTATTCACATTGTGATCTGCTATCCAAGTAGCAATGGACAGGTATTGTTTCATAGCATAATCTGGGAGTTATATTTTCCATTCAGATTTCTACTGATGGTTCATTGTACTGTTTGCACATTCACAGATACAAAGTCTTGCCTATTAATTACTGATTAAGATAACAATGTCACTCTTTTTTAAAAATATGAATACAATATATTGCTATTCTCCAAAACAGATAAGAAAGTTTATTATCCTTACTGACACATTCATTATGCCATCACACGACTTCTAGAATTATATTGCTGCTGTATTTTCAGAGAACACTCCATCTAGAGATCCACATATCCACTCTGACATCAAATGATGGATTGTTTTTCTTTTCTGTGTACTGTAGTGATTATTATCAATCTTTCTATGTTCAATGTATTACAAGCTTTTTTCCAATAAAACACAGGAAATATAATTCTTTTTTCTTTTAAAATATTTATAAATTCTGATTATGATTTTAGTGTTATGAGATTTGGTTTAAACTCTTCAGATATATGTGTGTGGTCTGGTTAGCTTTAAATCTTTCTGAAAAATTATTTGCTTAAAATTATTTTCATTTTGAAGAAAATACCTGTGATAAAACACTATCATAATTTTTAACTGGTTGTATTTTCTTGTTATTTACTCATCTATTGAACCATGGCATTTTTTTTAAATTCTAGATGTTTATAAAGAACTGTTTTAATTGACAGTAGCTGTTGATAGGCTCATGCAACAATAAGACAGAAATTCAAGGCTGAGTAATAAGAGGGGATGTGATTAAATCCCCCTTCTGTTTCTTTCGTTTTTTAAACTGATCAATATTAAGGCTGGCATGAGGTTCATGTGAGTGTTCATCATAATTATGTTGCTGATTTGAACAATTTGAAATATTCATCACAGATATTTACTACAGTATAGCCACCTTTTTCCACAATGTGTAAAGTAGATATACTCTTCTTCAAAAATACTAATTGTTCAAGGCCATCTACAAGAGATTAAGTACATTATGTGCAGACATCTTTAGACCTTTTTAGCACAATATTCCACTGTTTATTTGTTTTTTGTAATTATTTACCTGGATCACAAAGCATTCCTCCTGTTTCTTGTTATTTAACTCATAACTGGCATGTGTAAAATTAGAGAAAGATAATCAGATTTGGTTGTTGCATCTTCTACTGAAAAACATCAAACAAAGCCAGTAAGAAACAGGTTCTAAGAAAAACAAGAATGGGGTTTTTTACCTTCATAACTGAGCAGTGAAAGTTCAAGCAGAGACAAGAAAAGGTCCTTGAATCCTTCAGGATCTTGAGATGTGTAGGAGAAACAAACTAAAAAAATATCTGACCCCAAAATAGTTAAAATTCAAAGAGCAGTGGACAAAAGCATCATATAGGTTTGGTTCCTTTTATGCTTCCCCAGACACATGTTTACTGTGTTTTATGGTTAGATAAAGGGTACTGGGGCAGCCTGACCTTGACCTCATCCAGCACAGTCCTTGTGTTTTTCTAGTGGTGCCAGTGAAGTCTTTGAGGCCCATGAACATTTTCACCAGTATATTGTATGTACATGTCCAATCTTTGAAATCATTCAGGGCATGACCACAGCAGTCACAGGAAATCTAACTCAGCCCTTTTACTCACAAATGAGACTTCTGCTATTCAGCCAGCTCTAAGTGCTTCTATTGTTAAGGGCATATATCAATTTCACATTCAATTTCTCTTCCAAATAGGTACCAGGAGAAAATACTGCTGAAGAGGAATAACCAACAGCAGATTTTGACTTGATAATACCTTTCTTTATCTCATAGTCTCATTGAAAGATATTCCATATGAATGACCTTAAATACTGTAGCTGTTGTGAACTGAGATCGGCAAATTGTGAAGTCTATGCATAATCCTTCTTCAAGCAAAACAAAATACATTTTTATACTTCTTGACAAGATGTGTGCCATATTTTCTGTAAATACACAAGATTTTTCTTCATCTAAAAATTGCAAACCAAAGATGAATCATGCTTGTAAAATTTTACTATCATATTATTGCTCTGCACATCTGTTTGAGACTCTGCTATGATTGACTGAAAGGCTTGTGTAAAAATAGGAAAACAGACACAGCTGCAAGTAAAAGGAAAGGGAAAAAAAAGCAACAAACAGTAGAAGACAAATGATGTAATGTACAAACTGTTGTTTCCTCCTCTATCTCATCTTTACATACTCTAACTCTTGTACTGAATTTTTCTAGTTCAGCAATATTTCCCCTACTTACTTGTCATTGTGATTCTTTCCATCTCTGTTGGACTGGCTTATTGTTACATATGACAAAGGGGGAATGTTGCAGAGGCCCTGAACAGAGTTCCGTCTACCTTGAAAGAGTTTCTGAAGACAGGACATTGCTTTCCTGATCCTTTTGAGGCAGTCAGAAGAGCTACTCTGTTCTCTTCTCCTTATGTTGCCATTTATATCTCTGCTTTTTTAAATGTGACTTGTCCATTTTAGACAATGCTAGTGATCATGCCTAGACATTGTCTTAATAATGCAATAGCACAGCAAAGGAGAGGGAAAGGAACAGCACTTACATCCATGCATTTGAGGGATTTTTCAGCGCAACAATAATCTTGGCAGAGGAAGGCTCACAAGTACATCCACTCACACAACACCCAGGGGCCTCTCAAGGACAGTTATGCAGAATTAGAACAGAAGAGGCAAAAAAAAAAAAAAAAATTAAAAAGCATTTTAAAAGCCTTGGTTAGAGAGTTTTTCCCTTGGTCACCAAATCTTCCAACTTGTCTTCATTGATTCTGTGGAAGAATAATTTGATCACTATTCCAGAGTGGTGAAGAAGCCACATGCTCTCTGTTATCTCTAAAGTGTCTGAGTGCCTGACAACTGACAAGTGAGGCTGTAAGGCTGCACAGTGTAACTAACAATGTCAAAACTGTTGATCAGAATTTAGTTCTTATGACCTGAGGACTACATTTTATGATTATAGAAATTGAAGAGATACAGGAGTATATACTGGAACACTATTGTAATTAAAAATCTCCAAGCAACAACATTGCATTAAAATGCATTGGCACTATCTCTTTCAATCACAATAAATCTTTGAGTTATTATTTAATTTTATTATGTGACTTTCTCAAGACTGTTGGTCTTAGCCTTTGCAGAACCCCAATAAAACAATATCTTAAAACTGTAAAAACAATAATGCTGCAGAATTTCTGGAAGAAAAAAACCATTTGACTTCTCAGACTGCCTCCAACACATAGAAGTACCGCAACCAAAACCCTTGTGCACAGTAAAATGACATCTACTCCTACGGTTGAAATGCAGGAAAAAATGTGGCAACCTATACTCCTACAAATTCCTAGGCTAAACAACTTGGAAACAATCAATAAAAATTATTGTAACGCAATGAGCTCTCACTAGTGTATATCTATCTATAACACTGAAAAAAAATCCCCTCTTTTCTGTAAAGGGAAAGAAATTAAATGTAAACCTGTCTAATGCAAGCATAGAGTCACTGCATACTTTTCACATTAGCACTCCCCCAGTGTACATTGTCAGATGGTTAGTGAAGGAATGGTGAGAAAATGAGAAGAGCAAAGCAAAGCATATTTCTTTTTCTCTTTCCAGACTGGATAGAAAGACCATGTATATGATATATATATATGATAATATTAAGCTGTTGATATTAAAGTACTCATTCTGAAAGCTTGGCTGGAAAATCAAGAGTGACTTTTAGTTGCTAGTCTGCTAACCTGCACTGAACTATAAGTTCTGTATTTCAAAACTGTAATAAAATATGTTTTGGGAATTATCTATAAAAGAAAACACAAAAAAATGTTTTAAAAACCCAATGACTTATTGCTTATTTTAGAAGAAAAGAACTTACTCCTCAGGATGTGATCTTTTAATATGGCTATTTTTGCTGCTATACCAGCAACATTTATGTACATAAACATGAATGGACACAGGAATGTTGTGGAAGAGTGAACAAGTTGATATCATGTGATTCCTAGTAAAAAGAACAATACATCATATAGGTGCAGGAGTTTACATCTGAACACAGGTTCATACTATTTATGTCAACTTTGAGTAAATTTTATTTCCTCCAGATGTTTGCCCTTTTTTCTGTGACCTCTACAATTTCCTGCAGTAAGCTATGAATGTCTCTACCTGGGTTTGCATGAGTGTGCAAATTAAACCTGACTCTGTCCTAAAGTTGCTGTCAATGCTTATGAACTGCAACACTTTTTCCTGAGAACAGTGACAGGAGCCCTTTTGGTGGATGAGGATTCCAGATAAGGGTCAACATGGAGCAATTGTGAAATGAAAGTACACATATAGCAAAGTTCCACTGTGAAAAAGCAAGAGAAAACCTAAACATGCTGTTTGTCCTGAATAGGAAAGGGGAATGTGTAGTTTGCTTTATATTCAAAGTGTGGGTCCAAACCATAGATCACACAGTCATCTAGCAAAGTGATTTAAAAACGTGACACCTGCTGCAGTGTTTTATGCCATTTGAAATGGTAATTAGTAATAAAGTCTTTGTCTATTCTTTGTAAAAACATCTGGCTGAACATCCCTTGTACTATGTAATGTAAATTATGTTTAGAAGCATACAGCACCTGTAATGCTTACATGGAGAAAGTGATTTCTCATGACTTTTTGACATGTTTAGGTATCAGTTCTGAAGCATTTTAGATGGGTTAGTAATTTATCTCTGGTTGGAAACCAAGCTGATCTGATTACAAATGTGCACACGAGTTACAAGACACTGGGACAAATTAAAACTATGTGTGCTTACCTTCTGAATTTCTCATACATTTGCAAGATGATGTTATGGCTCTTAATAACTAATATTTGTAGAATATTTATGTATTGACATGAATATATCTAGATGTATATGTATCTCTATATATGGATGTATAAATATATTCTATGTACATATGTATCTACATATGGATATATATACATATATGCATACCTGTTTCTAGATATATTCATATGTATCTACATACATAGACTTATATGTGTAATATATGTTGACTATAACCAGTTTTTAGTTTCAATGGAAGTGATGCCAAGGTTAAATCCCTCTGTTTCATTTTAAATAATGCATAGCAGAATTTAATTATTCCAAGAGATACAAAAATTAAAACTTCTTTGATGTGATTATTTGTTGTCACCACTTTAGTAGAAGCCATAGACTCATACTAGTATTCTGCTAGGGTTCACCCAGAAGCAATTATTTTGCTACTGTTTTTGTTAAGTGACTAATATTCTCCTTGAGAACTGAAGTAGAAGGAGATTATTAGGTGGAGTGCAAAAGAGCAGAGCAAAATAAGAAGTCCAAACCAGACATTTTTTAATGTCTTTGCCATAAGTAATATTCTGGATCTGAATTTTAACTTGCAAGATGGCAGTAACTGGAGTTTGAATTTGCATCAGGAAATTACATCCAAATCTTGTGCACAGAACTGTTTACTCTCATTTGTGTCAAACACAGGTGCAATGTATCAGTGCTACATTTTTGATGTACAGTTATTTGAAAGAGAGAGACCTATGGAAGGAGTGAGGAAGAAGTTGTCTTTTGTGAGAGAGACCTATGGAAGGAGTGAAGAAGTTGTCTTTTGTGTAAGCAAAGCTGTTTCATCATTGACAGCACTTCTCCTTTAAGTCTTGACAGCTTCATAGCATTACCTCCGATATTATTCATAAAGTAATGATCAAATAATCCATCTATCATGAATTGTGTCAAACTGCTCAGTGATTCTAGTAATAGCATTGGATTTACCATATTAAAATATGTCCCCTCAGTTTCTTTTAACTAAGTGATGTATATAGAAATCAGACTCTTTTGAGAAGTTTCCCTGATAATTTTGGAAAATAAATGAAAAAAACAAAAAAATAGCTGGACACCCAGAACAACATTCCTATCATATTTGGCTTGCCTGGTTTTTTTTTGTTTTGTAAATTCTGATAATTGGAGTTGGTCAGCATTTTCAGGGAAAGAAAAATATTTCCGTAGTAGCTTACTCAGGAGAAGAGTTTGCACAAAGTATAACTCTAAAAAGGAAAAGGTCATGCTCATCCTTCTCTCCAGCCAGAAGACGTTCCAAAATGAACCAGAATTCCAATATCATAACAATAATAATATTCCCTTTTGCTTTCAGAAACAATTTTCCTTTGGGAACACCTTGCCACACAAGCATAGCTATCAAGTTCAGATGTGAAGAGATGTTGTATTCAGAAAAGAGAAGTTCTCTTGGATTAGAGAACTTTTCAGTTAAATTAATTCCACTTCATAGCAAGAGGGATTGATACTGTTGACCTTTGTTGCATAAGAGTTGCAAAACTCTAAGTGTTAGTACTTTACAGAAAACAAAACGAAAGCTGTAGAACACTCATTAATGGACTTCTGTACAAATTAACAGGAGCATGACTCTGCACTCTGCCAAAAGTAAGCTGAAGGGAAGGAAACTGTTGATCATCACATTGTTTAAGGCCTATTGCATTAGATGGGTGAAAGCAGTATAAAGTAGCTTGATGTTTTTGGCAGATGCATGAGAAAATATATTCATATAACATATACATATAAACATATAACTGATATGAATGAATCATTTGGGAGTCCTTGGAGAAAACATAAATAGGAAAGAATAATAATGCTTATTCTGTTCTATGAAGAGATAAAAAATGTGTATTCTGCTCTTCTGTTGGAAGCCTGTATCCATTTGGCACAGTGTGTTGCTTGCTGCTATGAGACAGGAATTGACTTTCCATAAAATACAACCTTTCTAAGGTGCTATTTAATAGACCTTGGTTCCTTAAGCAGATGTGTAGAGAGATCTTTGAAACTTGGGACTCATATGTGACTTCATAAATAATATGTGACTTCTCAGAAATGTACATTATTAGACTGTCTAGTTTGTAGGAAAAGTTCTGTTTTTCTGAAAAGGAATTGCTTTTTTATGAGACAGCAAATTTCTGAAGTGATTTTGTTTCAGGGGCAAGCTATCTTTTGAAGAGAACCAGGAGCATCTTCAGGTCAATAATCTTAAACCCCAGCAAGAATAAATGTTTTTTTTCTGTACAGGATACCTCTTTTCCTAGTAGGGACATCTAGAGGCTTCCCCTGCAGCTCTGAGATGCCTGAGGAAATCTTTAAGATTTTGCCTTACACTTCTGACATTCCAAAACTGAGAGGAATCTTTTATTTTTTCTTGCTTGTTTGTTTGTCTTGGGATTTTTTTATTATTAGGTTTGTCTCCTTAAAATTCCAGTAGGCAAAAAGGTTCTTCCTGGATGAGTCAAAATCTATTAATGGTCCTTTCTCCCTTTCATTAGTGAAGCTTTGGACAAGTATTCTCTAACTGCTCAACACTGAGCAACACTAGCAGGTCTACTTCTTTTCTGTGAATTTTCCAATTTTCTTCTAGAACTGCTTTGTAAACTAGAGATAAATTCCTCCACATTTTGAAAATTTATGTGTAAAAGCCTAGAAACCCGGAACCCCAAATGAAGGTAGAAATCTAAATCCCCAAATAGGAAAATTCTAATTTCTAGTTATCAAAAAGAACTATTTGTCCAAATTGAATAATAAAA
The DNA here is from genome assembly GCA_013390045.1 of Picathartes gymnocephalus. Lineage (NCBI taxonomy): Eukaryota > Metazoa > Chordata > Aves > Passeriformes > Picathartidae > Picathartes > Picathartes gymnocephalus. Next base: position 3,637 of record WEKY01045028.1, on the reverse strand, counting down.
AGTATATCTCTAACTTATTTCCCTTGATCACCGAATGTACAATTTTCTTGATTTAAAATTTCATGTTTCAGTTTTTCTTCTCATTTAGCTCTATTGCCCTTTGGTAACCCATCTTGCTCTACTAATTCATACGCTACTGAAATCAATGGGGCACTTCTGTACATAGAGAATTTAGCCCTATTGAAAAATACTGAATTATACCTTTTTCAGCAAATAGTAGAGTTGCAGGAGACATACATCATTAGTCCATACATTCAGCATTAGTGTTACACCCTTAAAAGGCACATTAAGTGATTGTTAGATTTGTGGCTTCACTCAAACAATGATTTTTTTACAACTTTCTGTATTAATCTTCTATTCTGAACTATTGGAAATCTTACAGTTGATCCTTGTTTTCATACATATGTACATTTCTTCTCTTTCATTTTCATAGAGTATGTCTGAAAATATAATACAATCAAGGTTGCCCCCTGTTGCAATATATCAGCTTGCCTGTGTACTGGCTGTCTGTCAAAGACCTCTACCAGTGGGATACAGCATATGACACTGACCAAGGGACTGCCCAGGCTATAACCCCAGCCAATCAGGAAGCTGGGCGGGAGCTTTGGAATATTCCCTATAAAAGGAGGCTCCCAACAGAATAAAGCACTCTTTTCACATCTGCTACCACGCAGAGGGTCNAACTCTTGCTCGCTTGGAGCTGCTTCATCACCCAGACTCCCTGTCGTTCCTTTCTCCTCCCAGGTCCCCCCCCACAGAACAGGCCCCAAGAATTAAAAGTAAATAAGCAGGACCAAAACAGCAAATAAGTGAAGTTTTATAACTTAACAGCTTTCAGATTACAGGTCTATGCTTTTGCCTTCAGTCCCTTTCAAGTCAGTAAAGTGCTGTGTTTTATAAATATCCACAATTGATTGCTTTAAAAATTCATCAGCTTACATTTTTAGATAGTAGCAAAATCCAAACAATAATTTAGAGGACTTCTTGGAAATTAGATAACCTTTTTAGTGATTTCTGGACTCTTACCACTATTGCTCTAAGATCAGCTAGACTCACTTGTTTGGAGAGACCAGCTTTCATTTTGCGTGTTAAAAAAGTATGTCGACATAAAGTCTAAGGATGGGAACTGATGTCAAAAGACAAGGTCCATAAGCCTGTTTCTTGAGAGCTTGGTGGTAGTGGAAGGATTCAGTGGATAGCAGGACACTGCAGTCTTGGCTTTTCCTCAGCTTACCATGGACTTATGGACTCTAGCAGTCCTGACAGATAATGGCTCAGTCACAGGCAAACAGCAGGTAAAATGCTGCTGTTCTCCTGACTATTTTCTTTAAAATAATTCTGGCTGTAGATTTCTTCTAATCATATTGTGGTTAAGTCTCTATATCAGGTTGTAAGGGGGTTGGAGATATCCCAAATCTTCTGTCAGTGACATCTCCAAAAGGGACGGGTTTTATGTTTCTTTTTGCTCTGTTATTTAAATCCTGCTTAGTTCTTCCATCCCTAAATAATGGCAAAATATTGATGTTCAACATTAAAAAACTCCAAACTTGTCAATAGTTCTGTGATTTCCCCAAGGCAAAATAGTTTTTGCTTTCCTACTGGTTGAACTATCACACCTATTAACAGTGTCAAGCAGCTCAGACTACTACAAGTTGCACTGTGCCTGGTGAGTCATGCAAACTAATGCTTGGAAACCATATCTTTGTTTTATTCTCTTATAAAATGCAGAATTATAAAAACAAACAAGTTGGCACATGTAACTGCCAGCCTCGGCTCACATTTCCAGGAGATGACATAATTAAAATAACCAGTGAAAAAATATGTGTCCACAGAGCAATATTTGCTTAGTTGAAGCAGTTAATATGAAAAGGCCCCATACTGGTGAAAATAATATTATAGCATTTAATACTTTAGGTTTTATTAAACCAACATTTTCCTTCTTCTTCCAAAAATTACAGTGTACCAAATCGCTTCTTTCTTTGTAAAAGAGATTCTACTGTATGTAATAACAATTTCTTTTCAGGCAGTTCTGTCCTCAGGGACAGGGCTGTTTCTTCCCTTTTCAGAAGGTGTCACACTGCTTTCTATTACTATAGTAATATAAACAATTCATAAGAATTTTTCAGTGTTAGTAGAAAAAAAATGCACATGCATCTTCAGTGACTTTTTGCACAAATGCAGGTTGCCTTATCCTTGCCTTACAGCATGGGAACTCATAAAATATTTGAAGATTAAAAGATAAAAACCTTTTTTCTGAAATTTCTCATGCTGTTATTATTTGGTGTTACTTTTGGGTCGATGGAAGCTGTACCATGTACATTGTTTTGAAACCAAAATACTGGGCTTTCTACTGGTTCAAGGATTTGAACATTTTGTTCATTGCAGATAGGATAATGAACATAATGTGGATGGGAAGAATAGTAAGAAAGGTTATAGAGTATTGTATATCTGCCATTCTTCATGCCTCTTTATGTTACCTGTTGGTTACAGACAGATGTGAGGTTCAAGATTACATTCTTCTTGCTGTCTTGAAAAGTACCTTGAGGTGATTGTGCATATGATGAGATGCAAGACTTGTTACGTTTCTCTGACTAAAAGTCATTGGTCAAAAGGAATTGTCAGGTTCATTACCTGTGCAAGGCTTAGCAACTGGGTATGCCTAGCTGTGCAGTAACAGGGCATAGCAAGTCATCCATTTCATTTTAGTATGAGCAGGATGAAACAAACCCTCACTACAACACATCATCTCCCTCTGGGTTTCTTGCCACACATAGGGTGGTGGCTGACGTACCCTGTTTATGTTTGCCTGACCTGAAACTGTCCTTACCTGTACCAGTGTAAGACACAGGTGCTGCCACAGAAAATAAGCTATAATAAAACAGCATGGGAAAAGTTATCTGTGAGGGCTCTGAAGCTGAGGAAGAAGAATAAGAAGAGTAGAGATTAGGGAGTCTCTGCATCCCATTTTACCCACCTACATGTTTAGTTCTCCATGAGCTTTATCTGACTTTTATTCTTAATTGATGAGAAATATGAAGCATTAAATTTTAATCAAGGTTTTTTTTAAATATTGAGTGATGTAAATGTCATGTAACTTTGCATTTCATTGCCAGACATTATGTTAGAAAAAAGTCAGCACTGCTTATGTCAAAAATTCATTTTGCCAATATGAGCTCACCTTTTGCTAAGACTCACATTTAGTCCTCACTGAAAGCAGCATATCTGTGTGCACATAGCAGAAAGGGAAATTACTCTGCTTTTCTTCCTTTTTCCTAGTATATTTTTGTGCACAATACAGTGTGTAACAGGCTTGTCTTAATCAGTTACCCTGCCAGTTAGCACTGTGACCTTTACAAGATTCCCTTGGCTTTCTGTGAGAGGCAGATGTCAGTATCATGGGTTAACTAAGCTACATGATTTTACTTTGGAAGATAGCCAAACATATAAAGTGGTCTTCAGAGAGAATGTATCTGTTACCTAAGATCTCATCATTTCACTTGTCAAAGCCCACAGCATATGTCAATAATGTTTAGGTTACTTTAGATACTGAAGACCTTTCTGTCTTGGGATTTATTAGAAAGCAAAAAATAAAGTCTACCTCTAAGATGTTCAGTTTTTTTGAAAAAGTAAAAAATTA
>WEKY01045027.1:974-69498 GCA_013390045.1 Picathartes gymnocephalus | reverse complement strand
AATGTCAAGTGCTCCCTTCCTGATTTTTCAAAACAAAGTCACTTACTTGAAAGACTGAATTTTGCACACAATTCTTTGGGCATAATCTGTAATTCATCCATGTGAAAAGGAAAAAAACATATCTAAGAAGTCTATTGAAAAAGGGGGAAACAAGGACAGTATCATAATTTGGCTCTTGAGTCACCACTCAAACCAATACAAACTGTAACGAAAATGAATTGTGAAATGTTTTTTGGCTTCATGCTTAAAAAGTCCATTGATGTTACCACACCAAACTCCTGGTTGAGATTTCTCTTGTTTTCTGTATCAGAATGCAAAGCTGTTTATTACTGCATAGGTGAGACCATATTTGCAGATATTAGCACAATCAGCTATTTACTATTAGCTCAATAAGCACCACAATTCCATCACAAATGCGGTTTTTAGATGAAAGAAGCAGAACAAATCCTCTGAGTAGAGCACCCAAAAAGAAACTGGGTCAATTTGTCATTTTGCTGTGGTTAAGGAATTGTTAAATGCTAAATTGCTCAACAGCTGAATGCAATGGGATTCTAGTGGGTTCTTAAATTTAAGTACCAAATTAACTGCTTCATTGAAAATAGGCCTTCCACTAAAATGCCGAGGAGAAAAGCATTTCTGACAGCGAGTTGATTAAGCAATTCACAAAGTAATGCATAATTGGTTAAGTAAGATTTTAGTACTACTTTAATATTAATTTCTTTTGGGGGGAAGGAGAAGTATTGAAATTGTCTAAATTTCAGTCCCCCCAGTTATCAACTGGCATTAGAGATAACCTAATTGAACAGATGGGCAGCCCCGATCCCTGGTCCCCACCAAACCCAAACACACATTTTGGCTGCTTCTGCTTGCCAGCGCCTAGTGAGGCAGCTGTGAGAGTTACAGCACGTGAACCCACCCAACAAAAGAGAAGTTTTCTGCTTGTACAGCTTCATGAACCCATGTGCTACAGGGGTCAGATGGATTCTACAGCTGCTACAAGAGAAGAAGCAAGAACAAGCAGATTCTGTCATGGGATGACAACACTTGGAGCCAGGGAATGCTGCTGCAACAAATTCAGCTCTTCCCCTTGTGCAGCTGTAGGGATAAAAACTAACCAACCCTTTGGTGAGGCAGTTGCCTGGTGCTACACTCTTGTGGCCTCACAAATGCTTCAGCCAGAACAAGAGAGGCAATGGAAATGGGACCAGCCCAAGAGCAGGAGCTACAGTTGTAGAAACACAGAAAGGGTTAGGTTGGAAGGGACCACAGTGGGTCAGCTGGTCCAACCAACCTGCACATGGCACAGGATTGCATCCAGGTTCTTGAATATCTTCAGTGAAGGGGACTCCACAGCATCTCTGGGCAACCTGTTCCAGTGCTTGGTCACCTGCATAGTGAAGAAGTTCTTTCTCATATCCAGGTGGAACTTCCTGTGCATCAGTTTCTGCCTGTTGTCTCTTATCCTATTGCTTGGCACCACTGAGCAGAGCCTGATCCCATGCTCTGACACCCTCCCTTCAGATACTTACATAAATTGATACCTTCTTCAGTGACAACCTGTCATTTATGTCATCTAGAAGTAAGCAGGGAATTCTATCCCAGGGTGCTGATTCAGGAATGGAGCTGACTTGGAAAGCTGCTCACCATCCATCATCCATATTTACACCCATACCTAATGCATGATGACAGAGGTCAGATCCAGGGAAGCTGCTGGTCTGTGAAGTTCGTACTCATACAGCTTCCTCAGACTAGTCTGGAGGCACTAGTGAGCAGGGCTGCACAGAACACTGCATTTGTGAATTCATCAGGGTTGAAAATAAAGTTGTCAGGAGGAATTCTAAATGTGAATTACTTTAATAATTGGCTCACCATGTAACCTCATGAACAGTTACCCTGTGCCACAGAAGGGATACAACAGGCAGCTGCAAACTCCTCCAACTGGAGGACAGATTAACAATGACAAAGAAATGGGCTTGGGCTCTTGTGTCTTACAAGCTCTGAAATGTATCCAAACTAGTTGCCTGAATTTTGTAACAGTCCAAAATCAACTTCACAAAGACCCAAATTTTGAATAATTTTTTTAAAAGAAAGTTAAGATAAGCAATGATATAGCCCAATGAAATCGTGACACAGCAACATCAAATATCCCTTTTACATGTGACCCCTGAAAGCACAGAGGTCAGCAGAAATGCCCTCGAGAAGACCCTTGCTTTAAGTTGTATTTATTCCACATGTGAGTGAGAACCAAAAAAAGAATCTTATTCGTACTAGAAATATTTACTTGTTTCATTTAGCCTGTCTACACTCTTCCAGCTGGGTAATGCAGAGCGCTTCCGTTCCTTCTGCTTCCTGGACTCTCCCTTTTGCTGCCTCCGAAGAGCCTCCGTCACAGGTGATGCAGGGTCTTGCTCTTTACTGGCCATATCTTCACTAGCCAGGGAGAATGCAGACTGAGACCTCTGTGGGATTAAAAATCAAAGAGTGTAATTTAAAAATAGAAGTAGTTAATTATCGAACTCTTTACCATAATTAGTATTCAGTTACCCATGGACGTGTGGGATCTGCTAACATCACAAATGGAATTTAATGTATTCAAAAGAAATGTTTCGGCATTAGATTGCTTATTTATGTGCATTTCTGATGCTATGCAAAGAGGCAGGAAACTGTTTATACTACCATGGACCAGATGGAGAGAAATAATTAAGGTGAAGTTGTTGGGAATGTGCTTGGTGAGGACTGATATTGAACTGCTTTGACTCAAGTTAGCCAGAAAGGGATCCCATTGTGGTGAGACATGATGATCTATTGTTGGCTCAACAGGCCATCTGGTGTAACAATTTGCAGAAGTTAAAAATTAAAAAAAAGCAAACAAACAGCCTGTTCCCCAGAAACAGATATGCAACTCAACTGATTTTAATGCAGAATTCTGTTTGCTAGGACATACATACATAACACCCAATATGCTGAGCAGTTTTATACAGTCTTACTAATAAACTCAACATAGCCTACAATTGCACATCTATTCAGTTCTAGGAGGGTCGCATTTCAAGGCATAATAAGGTAAAATACTGATGTGAGTGTTAATCAGCCCTGACTGCTGCTGGGGGAAAGGGATTTGCCTTTGGTTCCACAAAAACAGATGAGACACTTTAGTTTTGACCTAGGCACAGAGAAGTCAGTCAGTTACAGAAGACACATTTAAATTTGGCCCATTTTAAAAAGCTGTGAAAGCTAGCAGTGTCCTGCTGATCTCAGGAGAACTCACACCTGCATATCAAATCACACATGCAGTTCTAGAAACAAGGCTACAGAGCTCAAGTTGCCTTCCCAGCAGAGTCAGTAGAAGACTGTACATGCCAGGTTTTCAAGTGGCTCAGCTGCTTTGCACAGGCCAAGTTAGCACTCTCAAATCTTTGTACATTTTTACGGATATTCAAATTACAAATAATTAACTAAATCTGTTACTCTCAAAAGGACCAGTTTTCACCTGTATCAGAGGTGTGCTTTGCACTGGTGCAGGTGAGGTAAAGGAGAACTTGACTTTCAGCTATTTTCAAGTCCCTTCAATTCCCAGGACAGCATAAGCATGCTGGGAGTCCTGCTGGCTTGAAAGCCACACTTACACCACTTTCTGGCTGCAACTCCTCTCATCTGAAATGTTCCTCTGCGGGACCCATGTACCATGCCAGATGATTTAATTAACTGCAAATCTTCCTGTATCCTTGGCTCAGCAGTAAAAGGAAACACAGTTCAGCACAAGGGTTTAGTTTGGCTTCTGAATTCATGAAGGAAAGCCAGAATTATTGCCCTAGAATCAAATATTTTCTATAACTACAATGACTGCACAACTTTGTGAATCTTGTCCATAAAAAGACACAGGTCCTAATATGATGCATTGGAGTGTTTCCTTTTAAATTTAGTGATATAAACTATTCACAACAAGCTCAAAGTAATTTTACTATAGGGAATCTTTCAGGTGCATTACTTTTACAAGCCAGCTGTATACAAGTCTGTATTTAGTCTGTTCCAAACCTTGAACTAGATCTTTCACTGATCATCTGAATCCTTCCTAACCCTGAAAAGGTAATAAAATAAAATAATTTAACACAATGCATACAGGTACATAAATTGTTTCACTGTAGGAAATTTGCTCATTAACTTTGATTTCATCCTGGCAGGATATGTGGGCAATATAAACATTTCTGCCACAAATTTGCCACCTGAACTGTGACAAGTTCTAACTGTGCCGTGTTTCACTTCACTTCATTGTAAAGCTAGAACTACCAAACTTGCCGTGCCCTCAATACATTAGGTCCAGTGTCTGGCGCATCTTTTGAAATCTTTGCGTCAAAGTTGTTATATACTGGAAACAGCAAGTTGTTGTGGCTGTCACTTTTTTCACAGTACCATGAATATTCTCTCAGAGTACATTTTTTTTCCACCTGTATATAGCAAACATGAGAGATAAGAGATTCTGAAGACCCAGAAGAAGGAATAGCCTACAGTTCAATGAGTAGTATCTATTTTGTCTTTTTTACTGAAATAAGCTCAACCAAACAAGCTTATCTAGCAAAATGCTGATTTTTTAAAATTGTGTGCTAAAATGTTTGGGTGTGGTCAGAGGAAAACTACTCTCCACAGTTTCTGCAAGGTCTCTGTGGAGCTGGAAATTGGTATTAGGCAGGAACTACTGCTAACTCCCAGGAAATCCAGTTGAAACCCAAAAAGGGGTAAAGCTTTTGGTGCCTCCAAATCATACCTTGAGGCCATCCTCATTATTTTTCTACACTTTATGTGAATTTTTGATAAAATCTGTCTTGGACTGCTCTGCTAGAAGTACCACCTCTTCTCACTGAGGATGGTTCAATGTCACAGACAGCTCAAGGAGAGAAAAGTAATGGCATGATAAAATAGCTTGGCTGCATCCCTACATTTAGATCCTGAAAAAGGAAAATGCTGCTGAACTTGCACTCTTCACTACTACATTTGCAGTTCTCTGTAGTTCTTGTGTCTCGAGAGATTGAAACAGAAGAATAAATAAAAGTAGAGGATTAGGTTATATCTTGTTCTGAAAGTGAGTTTTAGATAAGGATGGAGGGACAGATAGTAGAATTATGTTTTACTCAGGAAAGCAGGGGTGCAAAGAAAGCATAAAAATTCATCCCTGAGCAGTTCAAATCACTGGTAGCATTCATAATGACACAAAAAAGGAGTGTCAGTAGCCAAACTTGGTGTAGGAACAGGACAGAAGCACATCCTGGCATGAGAACAAACCAGTCTAAATTGACTGTATTTTTCAGAGCACAAAAGCAAATGTTTGTCTACAGGTTGATCTCCAATCAATTAGCAGCCCAATTCATGACTCTATCTGAAATGCAAATGACCTCAAGACCTCCTTTTGTTGTTTTTCCAAATAAAGAGCCAACTAGAAAGTTAGTTATTTCATGTGAGGCAACACAGCAAAAGCCCTTATCTTGGCTGGCATATTTGCATCAACTTAAACTCAGCCAGCAGCACTAACTCCATAGCCCTCCAGCTGCAGCATGGGCTACATCCTACTTCCCTGAGGGCTGATTTCACTGCTGCACTGACCTGTGCATGCGGCAGCAGCCCACATTACTGTGCTGCATCGGTGCCTCCCTTCTTCGCAGAGGTAACAGCCCATCTGTAGATCCATAGGAGACACCTTTCCCTTGGGGACATTTGTACGGGAAGCAAAACACTGAAGATAAGGGAACAGGCTTGAGAAGCCTGCCTGGGAGCTGAAGCTCCATGTAGTTTCCCTGTGAATGGATGCACGGCAGTACTGGAGGCAAGGCCAGCTACTCTCATAGGCTCTCGGATCAGTTTGCTTTGGAACAAGGAATTTTTACTGACCAAATGAAGGAACCATGTTCCTCAAGCTTTATCCATTGCCTACATGCTTGGACTACAAGATCTCAGGGCAGAAGAACCACAGTATCCAAAAAAATACAGGAGCCCAGATACAATTTTCCAAAGAAGGCAGGAACGTAGGAACTTTGGTTTTGATTTATAAAGACGTGAGATGTCAAGAAAGGAGCTAAAGATACCTGGTGTATTTCCTAACCAGAAATTCTGCTTCCTCAGCAAACAAAAACCCCAACCCATCCGCCAAGTGCTATTTTAGGTGTATTTATGTGTTATAAATGCCAAGGCTGCCCTGTAAGTTTGGAGTCGGACACTGCTGGTTTCTGCAGAAAATTGGTGCATCAGCAGATGGCACTGCAGCCCCGCGGATCATTTGCTGTGCTCTGTACACACCCCACAGAGGCAGGTGCTGCATGCTGGAGTGCTGGACAGTGCTGCACAGCTCACAAAATATAGTTGGGGTATTGACAGGAATCATCTTATTAATTGATGGCCTTCAATTAAAAAAAAAAAAAAAGACAAAATGGTTTCTTAAGATTAAAGAAGGAAGGAGTGAATAAAAAGTAATTCCATCTTCTATTACTTAATAAATATAATTATTCTATCTTCTATCAATAACAATTTATGAGTTCACTCTTCTGAACACTGAATAAATAAAACAAGTAACCAAAAGCAAGAACAACTTTATAAACCACTATAATGAATATTGAGTCTAATGTTGATAATCTATAGATTCTTTACCTTGAACAACTGTCTTTCATGTATGAATATTGTTTAGAGAGACAACATGAAGATTTTGCACTACATTATTCCTCAAAAAATGAAAAAGTCTGGGTAATTCCTCTTTCTTCTAAAGAAAAGCCAAAATATTAATTTAAAATAGGTCCCAAAAGCATCTGATGGGACTTTACAACATGATCACGCATGTTTTTTCCCCTCACTTCCCTCCTATTTCACCCTGTTTTCACCCTTACATCATGCTTCAGTCTGGTATTAATTCGTAAAGCAGTAATTTGTTCTGCAGTTATCTGGAATAGATTGAGGACTCTCCCAGGTTCAGGAGGGACTGAGAACCCCAAGTGCCACAAGGCAGCTGCAGGGTTACCAGAGCAGGAGCCCTTGCAGGCACAGGGACCTCAACACCCATGCTGAGGGCAGGTACCTCTGGATTTGGGCAGCAGAATCCTGTGTCTTGCAAGCTTTGACCTAAGTGGCACAGGCTAAATTGGGCTTTGAGGACTGTTTTGTTTATTCAGGGAATTCAGAACAGACACATAAACTCAGATTACTTAAATGCAGCCTTATCGATCCCCTCTCTTCCCTTACAAATTCTGCAGCTCTTCCTGCCAGTAGTGCAGCAAATCCCCTTCTCAGCTGTGCTCTGTGAATATAATCAATGCACAGACAGAACCAGCAGGTCTGGCAGCAAATACAGTAGCAATCCCTAGGCATCAACAGCTTATGCATCCTTTGGTAAGAAAACTCCCACACCAGGAAGGAGACAGTATGAGCTTGCAAGTGGTGCCACTCTGCCACAGCCTATTTATCCTGGAAGTGATTTTTGCTCTGCTCAAATGTATGCAGTTCAGACATCTAGCAGTGGGAGTGAAATACCAAGGGTTTCAAGCATCTGTTCCTTAGTTAATCTTGTACGTGGCAAAGGATCTGTTAACAACCTTCTGGGAAAGGGCAAGAACAGGCAGATGAATAGGAGATTTTCACACTCAATTGAAAGAAAAATTCCCTCCTAACCATCCCTTGTGGATATCCCAGCCATCAGGGCAAACCCCTGAACAGCAGGATGGGAGAAAGCAAAGATGACTGGTCCCTCTCCTGCAAAAGCCTTAGAACATATGTCTTTCTAGGGTATGCCCAAGCTGGCTTTTTGTTCATTAGTGACACAGACGTATCCTGGCTGCACTGGATTGTTTCCATCCTTCTACTGCCCTCTTAGACATCTGATTCCCTTAAAAGCACTGTTCCTTTAAAAAGACTACAAAAATAATGGTTAGCTAATCAGGAATGGGTCTGTCAGCAGGACGAATTGCACAGCTGTGTAGTAATATGCGGAGCCACATTTGGGTGCACATTTATTTTGGTTCAGTTTGGGTTAGCCGACCTTGACTATCCAGATGGAGAGAAGGGTTGGAAGGGAGAGAGACAAGAGGTTATTTCTCAACAAACCCCATGCTGGTAGACATGCCAGGAGCTCTACACCATCACCTATAGTGTAAAAAAAAGAAGGAAAAAAAAGCTGGCCCCACATGTGAAAGTGCTACTGCTTTGTTTGCAAGGAATTTGTGAGCTAGTAATAATGGATATTTCATATTGATTCCAGAATAGGCGTATAAACATCCTTTTATTGTACATATGGGGTTGACAATTTAGGAAAGTGCTAGGAGCATAAAATATCATAGTTTGATTGATGAAATAGATTTATGTGAACAAGTCTACTGAAGTTTGTGGAACAGAAGCTAGATATACCAATGCAACTGTAATCCATGCGGTGCCTTTACAAGGAACCCTTGTGCATGTAGCCACTACTGCTCCTCACATGTTCACCCATAGCCCATTCTTTTTCCTTTCTCCTACACTTTGAATGTTGTATGACATCTTCTGAAAAAACCCAAACAAATGAAACTAAGAACAAACAGGGAAGACACTTCCCAGTTTGAAGACACTTGGTATCCTGTTAGTATCCTGTGATGACACTATTGACATTTCACTTGCAGAAGAGAAAGAGGAACAGCAAAAGCCAGATCCCTGGTTCTGGTGTAGGACAGCAGGATTTCACTTTGCTACTAGCACACTTCTCTGGAAAAGTGCTTGTGTGTAAGAGGGTAGGGGGTGGAGGTGAGTTGGCACCCACATCTCAGGTCTAACTGCAGCCTTACACATAAACACACCATTTCTTTCCAGTGAATACTCTTCACTAAACCCAACTATTCTTTTTTTATCCATCTCTAGGTGTCTCAGTTCCCTGCACAACCTTTCCTGTCCTGTTCTGACCCTCATCTACAAGTTGTGCTCAGCACAGCACTCACTCATCAGAGAGAATCTCTGCATCTCCTACTCAAACACCAGAGGAAGCCTTAAGTGTTCTGTGTTTATTTATTTCTTCCTCTGGCAATATACACCCTGATTTAATCCAAAAATAAAGTAAGGTTTGTCAGGCAGCCTAGCTCTGAGCATCACAGGTTTTAAGCTAGACCTGAAAATTCTGCGATATCCAGGAATGTATTATGATAGCATCTTTAAAACAAAATGAAGCTGAAAGAACAACATATGACCTTAATTATTTGGAAAATAACATTACACAATGACCACCCTTCTCCATCCTTTCTCCTACTCCCTTTCATGCCTTAAAACCTATCCTGGTTTGCTGACAGTAAGCACAGTGCAGCTGAATGTAGGCCTGCATGGGCTTGATCACGTACCTAGCATCCAAAACTGTCTTGGAAGTTTGTCAAGTGCATGGATAGTACTGTGAAACCAAAAATCAGTGATCTAATACTAGAGATACATCTCAATAAGAAGACAAACTCAAGCTACACAAACAGCTTTAAAAGGGCAGTGCTGTCATGTTTAGCCTCGCACTGATTATTTAGCAACCTGAGCCTTAAAATCTGGCACTAGTTGCTGAGTTAGAATCACAGACTAGTTGTATCCTATCCTTCTGCAGCAGTGGAATCAACCACATTACCATGGATAGAGCCTTCTTAATCTGAAATCCAGATCGCTTTTCCAGTGAGATTACAATGACCTACAGAGTCAGCATATGCCTGTATTATTATTTGTAACCTGGAAAGTATTTAGAGAAAGTTTGATCTTCAAATAATAAATATTAATGAAAAAGACACATTATTTTTAGAGCACCAAGTGCTTTTCCATCTCAGAATGTACTGTTCTCTGCCATTCTGTGCTACAAAGGAAACAATACAGCAAGTAACCTATTGGGATCCAGCTGATGGGCTCCTGGGTGAACACACATCTGCCTCACTGGAAGCAGGTCCCAGCAACACACGCCATGCAACCTTCTGATGCCAGCTCTTGCATATAAGTTAAAAGCTCCATCTTCCCTCTGACACGACACATTTATTAATTAGATATAAATAGGATGTTTCTGATGCAGTCATTGGCAGGTAGGAACTGATGGCAGCTGGTACCTACAGTGATATGCCTCCCTCATATGAAATCGCTCTCCCACCGTGCTGCATGACTGCTGAACAGGATTCCTCCTCAAAAAGGTTTTCTTCAAGCACTTGTTTGAGACAAACCTAAAAAGGTACAGAGTACCTGCAAAACCTCCAGGGATTTCCAAAGCAGTGTTAGACCTCAGGCTTGTGGAACCTTCCTTCTCTTGAAAACAAATCAAATGGAGAAAACAAAAACAAAAAAACCAAACCAAACCAAACCAAAACCCCCCAAAATAAAAAACAAAAACAAAACAAAAAAACCCAACCCAACCAAAAAATCCCCCCAAAACCATAAACAAACAAACAAACAACACAACACAACACAACAACACCACCACCCCCCAAAAAAACCCTGTCAATACACTGTGGACCTTATAATTAGCTTAACCAGTATATTTCTGCTTCCCTCGAGGTGCATCATAATGTGTATTTAATGAAATCCTCCTTTTCCCTATATCCCTAGCTGTTTCATATACTATAAATTATGGATGAGCTTCTGTTTATATATGCAATCTTTATGGTGTAAAATAAAGACCACTAATACAGCACTTAAAAGACACCAGGGTGCCTTCACTCCATCCGTGTTTAAACGGGATACAATTTGCCAACTGGTCCTTTGCTCTCTGGCTGGCAGTGATGTATGGCAGGCGAGCTGGACTGAGAGAGCAGAGCAGCATCCACCCATTGCTCTGCACTCCTCCTATCCCAACACTGCACAGCCTTTGCTTATTGGTAATGAGAAACAGATGGTGCCATCCATCTCTTTTTATGAGATGAGGAAATAAAATATTCAGCCCTGTTTCACTATTTTTAGCCTGGGCGAGGGATCTCAAAGAAATCTAAGAGGAAAAAAAAGGAAAAGACAGTGTCTATAGCTACTAGCACACTGTAGTAGTGCAGTTAATCAATATTACAGTTTGGAGGGGATAGTGGGGAGGTTTAACTTATTTAATTACTTTTTCAAAGCAAGTTGTTTTGGGTGGGCAGGGAGGTAATGCAGGGTTTCCAGAGAGCACTGGGAGTTTCTGGCTGATATGGATGCACTGCACACAAATAGCTGTGATTAAAAGGAAAATTGCTTGACAGGTGAAACCACAAGGTGGTGTCTTGGATTATTACAGCAACCCCTGACACTGTAAGAAGTAACTTGGGTAATAAAAAGCAGTACAACAATAAATATGGGTTTCTAAAGGCCGGTGTTAGAGCATGCAAATGCCCTGTGTTACGTATTACCAGTTTCATTGTGCTAGCAAAAGCACATGTATTATCTTCTGCATGGAAGACAAAAATATTTGCTCTAGGATAAATTTTCAGTTTTAAATTATGAAATTCTGATTGCCTCATGATTTTCTATCTTTACATCCCTTTCCCCTGTATGTCTGTCTTTCTGTTAATCATGTTTCTTCTTTCCTTTTATTTAATCCATCCTGCCTCTGCTAGTCTGTTAGCCAGGTACCAAAGAAATACTTGAACAGGGGAAATTCTAGTTAAATAACCTTTATTGGGAAACAAGTTCACATACATAACTCTGACACAGTAATAGTCTCCTTGACTATTGATAGGTTAAATGAAAACTTGTTTTTCTTCTTTGGGCTTGCTGTGGCCACTGTGTCTTTCTACAAAAACCTTGGTTACAGTAGGAACACCTGCACTAATAAATCTGTTGCAGCAGACCCCTTTGCTAGCTGTGGTGTGTACTAATATTAAAAGGTTTTTATCATTACAGGCAGATCTCTGCCTAAACTAAGGCATCACACACAGCTCAGTTAGGATGTTTAAAAACAAATCAAGAGTTTGGGGTTTTTTTGTCAACATAATGTCATCAGTTAGGAACTAAGAAAACTTCACTTATTGTAGTGGAATCCAGGAAGATTTGCTGTTACAGACTTGGACTCAAGAGTTCCTGGGAGGCAATAAGGAGCTTTTACTGGAATAGGCGTAGGACCTCTCTGCCAGCTTCTGTAGAAGCTAGGTTTTGTTTTGGAAAGAAAAAAAAAAAAAAAAAGCAATTCTTTTGGCAGAAAAGATAACTTTCTCACATTATATACAGAAGACAAAGTGATGAAGTTTAGTCCTGGAAATCTACTGACAGATCCATGCTTCCCATTTGTCACTGAATGAAAACAAAGTGGAATGGAAAGCAAGCTCAGGAAGAGGAATTTGAGTTGTTTCAGCACTGTTGATGAGAATCAAGCAGTCTATAAGTGCTCTGCATTTGCTCTGCACAAATTGCCTTCCAGTAGACTTTCTGCAAGGCCCAGGTTCTGTGACTTTAGTTCTGCTATCTAACAGCCTAACATAAGTGCAACTATCTTAGCTATGGGAATGACTGGAGCTATACTTCCTTTACAGGGATGTCTGGTCCTACGAACAAAATTCTCCTCTATTCAGAGCAAACAAAAATAAACACATACACACTTGAAAGGAAAAAAGAATAAGGTAACACAACCCTAGCAAAGCAAGAGGCAGAAACTAAATTTATGGGAGAGATGAAACAACTCACAGCAGATGGGCAAATTCATTTGTGTTCCTTAAAGTACTGTGGGAAAACAATTGGAACAAATGGTGACAAATGTGGCAAAAGACCCTGTACAGAGGTAGAGAGTCCTTATAAAATCCTGTACACATCTGCATGTCTAGTACTGACTGATGGCTATAGGGGTTTTGAAATTGTTGGCGCCTTAGTGTGACATTTCTGCTTCTCCAGTGTTTTTCACAAAGTCTACTATTACTCAATCCAATGAGCCTCCCTCTGGCAAAAAGTCAGGACTAAATTGTTACTTCAGAAGAGAATTTCAAAATGTGTTAAGTTCAAGCTTGACTCTCCAGATGCAGAACAGGCTTCTGGTATAGAGTGAGGATTTGAACAGCATATTTGTCTGAGTCCTGTCCTTAAACTTACGAAAGAAAACTCAGAAAACTCGTTTGAGTCAGACACAAAATTAACTCTCTCTCTCCTGGCTTTTACATTCCACACACAACTTGCCTTGGAGTGACAGAGCAAAGCACTTAAATCATGCTCACCCTGACTTCTGATCACTTATTAACAGCAGCACATTACAGGCAATACCCCTTCATTTTGCAAATAGGTAGAGGACTAGGATGTGAGTCTGTATCTCAGCAAATCTGGCCCACAGTCAATATTCTGGCATAAATCTGTTCTCACTGGGAGTGTAAGTGAGCAAACTTAGCTGGGAACTAGGACATAGCCCACGTTCAGTTCTGGTGGTTCTGCTTAGCAGGAGAGAGGTGGTTACGGGCACAGTAGCAGGACACTTGGGAGAAGTGGCCTAAACCACAGTGTCAAAATGCACTGGAACTAACTCATCTGTCACTGTCTTCCCTCTCTGATTGTCAAAGTGCTTGTCCAAGCCTACAGCTTATTTTCTTTTTTTTGTTACTTGCTGCTCTTTTAAAGCTGAATGTAGTTTGTCAGATTTTCTTCAGCTTTATAGCAGGAGCTAAAGACACTGTGCCGAGAAATAAGCAGAAGGAGGGAACACTCTTTAGTGTAAGACATAAACGGTGCTCTGCAGCTGGGTTTAGTTTTTTATTGCTGGTGGCGGCTGTTTTCTGTAAGATGGCTAAGGAGAAAAAGAAACATTACAGAAACCTAACTTTATATGGAAGAAAATATAACAGCATAAAAGTTAAGTGAGCAGAAAAACTGTTCTGAGGAATAAACACTGAGGCATTGAGCCCTGTTAGCATTCATATCGAACGGTGAGACTGCTCATATCACAAACTTAGTCCTCCCCAACACAGTCACCAAAACAACACAGCGTCTGTGATATACTTCCATGGCCCATGGGATGCTAGGAAAGCTAGCAGAAACAAAGTGACAGTTTGTCCAGAGAGAATTAATGCTTGTTCTCTGCAAGTCTCTACATACCATTCCAGGGAGTAAACATACTTACCCATGACTGCAATCTCTGGGTTTTTATTGCACCAGAAAACACGGACAGTTGTGCTGTGCCACTCACCCACAAGGTGTAGGATCCCCTGCGGCTCCCCGGGAATGTCAGCATGCTCTGGTCCGAGACGGCGCCGGACGCCAGGCCACTGCTCCGCGACGGCGGCCATTCGAGCTCGGCCTCGGCCTGCTCAGGTTTGCCCTTCTGCTTCTTTATAATCTGCAGGGTAGGGGAGAAATGGGGTGGGTGCGGACACAAAAATGCTGCTCGGGAAATACTGTCTGAGCCATATGGAGAAGGTCTAGATGAACCCTGTCTCAAGGCAAGCTGCCCGGGAAAAATCTGACTTTCCCTTTGCTCTTGCTGCAGCTCATGCAAGGACTTCTCATCTGAAGTCCTACTGCTTGCAAGCACATAAGCATGGATGCAATATATAACAGTGCCTGTAGGAACACCAGCGATGAATTACATACACATAGAAACCTGTTGCTACAGTAACCCTTCAGCTGCATCTAAGTGTCAAGTATTTTCTCAGACAAGACTTTTTTGCCAAGAGACATAAAATACTAGATATGAGGGGAATTTCAAAGGCTCCCATGACATGCAGACACGTTCTAGTGAGAACAATGAGGCCTAAGGTCTCTAGACACTACTTTTATTCTTGAAAATCTACACCATCTTAAGAGAGAGAGAGAGAGAGAGAGAGAGATGTGTCTCCCTACACTGACGGATTATATCCTGCTACACCTTATTTCCACAACTCAAATATAAAATGTCTACAGAACATTATTCTATGGCATAAAAGATCTTGTTAGGCAGCCGTTGACAAAAATAGTAGCAATTCAAGCTTGGTTGAGATAGGCTCTGGACTGTGAAAGACCTGATAAACAGAACTGATCTTTTAGCATCACCATTAAAAAAGGAGGCAGATTATTTTCCAATGAGCTGCTGCTCTTCTGGCTTTTCTTGACAGTCTTATAAACAACACGTTCCTCTTCTGGTGTGCAATCCATACACTGTTAAATGCCACAGCCCATACAAAGACGTGGCACCTAGCTTATTTCACATGGAAGGAGACTAACTTAGCAGAGTGGTTACTCTACTGATCACAGGAGCTTAACAGTGCTCTGTTCATGCTCATCTTGCCTTACTCCAAACTGTCCAGATAAACTCAAGGGGTTTTATTTCCCACTAGCCCTCCACTTTCATTCTGCCAACCATGAGCTTGCAGGGAGAAGAATGATCTTTACGTCAAAAGCCACACAAATCAGACACGCCAAGGGTTCTGCGATTTTTTGAGTGTCTCTCTCACAGCATCATTAAGAGAATTCTGTGTTAATGATTGATGTTTTCTTTGAACATTGTGCAGATGCAGGGTTCAGTAGAGGGTATGGTCAGAAGTCACACTTCTTTTACACTGGCAAACTTCATTTTTTGGGAAGTGATGTATATGGTCAAGAACCATACCTCATCAGGTAAGGGCCTTCCCTTCCAAGAAAGGACATCACAAACCTCAGGGAGTGGTACCTCTCAGCTCTGAGCATGCAGGGCATCAGGTTAGGCACTGGATTGATCTTACTTATAAGCTGATGTCTGTCAGACATAGCTGATGAAGTCTATGCTGTCACAGTTCATTTATTTTACTTTCTACGTTGGTATCATCCTTTTTGTTGTTAGCAGAGTTAGAGCTCTAAAACACAGTGTTTTGGCTATTAAACAACCTAGGGAAAAAAAAGCATGCCATACCTTCTGCACAATGGTTGTGGCCAGCTCTTCTATGAGGTCCTCCTTGTGCTCCTGCAAGTAACAAGCTTCATTCTGCTTGTCCTGCATGAAAATGGATATCTGTATTTGCTAAAATCACATAAAAACAGCTTTCCCACAGAAAATATATAGAATGGGAAATGGGTAATATGCCCTACTGGCACTGTGGGAAGAAATTACAGGCACTTAAAGTGCATGTCACCTTCTGAAATGCAATGTGCATCCTGGATACTAGTTCATAAAACCCATGCCCAACTCTTTAGGTATATCATGAGACAGTCACTACTTCTTTATGTTTCTGTTTCTATCTACTTGGTTTGTACCACTACCCAAATCAAAAGAAACACGATTGTCCTATTTAAATTAACACATTTTTTTGAAAGTGTTACCAGGCTGTCACTGTAGGTCTCTGCCTTAGAAATAGCTTCTTCCACTGCTTCCTCTGCAACACGTAAGGCCACAGCAAGGGTATCCATCATGCTGTGTCCTAGATGAAGAATAAGATAAAACCACCATGTTCTTTATATATGCACATTTTGCATAATGAGCTCCAAAATTCAGACTCATATTCTGGACATACATTCAAATCTTAAATTGTTCATGAAAAAGTTATTTCTTCAATCCATAAATATGCACAGCAAAACAAAACCTTTAAGACAGAGAAAATTGTCGCAGTCTAAAAGTTTCTTCTTAAATGTAAATCTTAGATACAATAAAACATGGTGTTTTTACATTGCTTATTTTAGACTGTAGCAAAAGAGTTAAGAGGAAATAATTTAAAGAAAATTGGTAAAGTTCCTATAAGCAGGAACAACAAAATACAAGGAAGAGAATGAAAACAGTACATGACAATAGGAAAGGAAATAGAAAAGAAGT
The DNA here is from genome assembly GCA_013390045.1 of Picathartes gymnocephalus. Lineage (NCBI taxonomy): Eukaryota > Metazoa > Chordata > Aves > Passeriformes > Picathartidae > Picathartes > Picathartes gymnocephalus. Next base: position 52,859 of record WEKY01045027.1, on the reverse strand, counting down.
AACAAAAACTGAACATTAAGAAAATCACACTAGAACAGGCATGTAGCAGGTGTAATGCTGAAGCAAGATATCCCAGCATAGTAAGCAAAAGACTTTTAGTGACCTGCTGAATGGTTCAGCCAAAATATTGCTGGATCTGTGGACAAGATTTACCAGCACTCTAAGCTAGCTACCTGTCCAGTAATTCAAAATGTAAGGACTGCTTTTTAATCAAATGAGTTTTTAGCAGCGTACCTTCTGTCTGTTGGTAGAATGTAGAGTCACTGCCACAAATACTTCCTTCATTCTCAAGGCTTCCTTCATACAAACTTCCTTCTGCTAAAAAGAAAGACAGAGGCCTTATTTGATCAGAATATTCCCTTAAGATAAGGTAGCACTGCACACAATAAGGGATAACTGGAAAATTCCTCCTAACTGTTGCTGTTGGATAAATCATTAGTGCAGCAGCTTTTGTACAAAACATGACTGCCTTTATATCAAAGACTTCTCATTCATTTCGAATGGAAAAAACTATTACTAGAGTAAAAAAGAGATGAAGAAGCTACTAGGCATAAAACTTACATGGCAGAAGCTAAGTACAGGGAATTTGCCTCTGGTATGACATTTGGGGTTGAAATAGATTTTACATTTTGAAGGGCAATGCTGTATAAACAAGGCAAAACCCAGACGCGTATACTAGTATTTATCTTCAAAGGGAACAAAAGGTTTACCTAACAGTCACATAGAGAGTAGAAGAAAGTTAGCAATGACATTTAGACTCAAAGGCCTTCCTTAGAAAGGTCTCACCCAGAGTGCACATGCCACTGCAACTCATCATTGCATCGTTCACACTTCCATTCAAGCACCCATTCACTGAGACTATGGCTTAAATAAAGGCAATACATCATATGAAAGTTCGGGAACATCCCTGGCCACAGTTTTTACTTCCATTGTCCCACTTCTGTCCTAACTGAAGCAAGATTTGCTTGTCCTTATATATATTTCTTCTCAGTTGTTAAGGAATCTTCTCATGAAACTTGAATTTGATACCCAAAAAGGAAAACCACTAATAAATCACAATTTAATAAATAGGTTGCTTCTCCCTAGAAGCTTTTATGTCAATTTTCATAATAAACACCTAAAATTTCCATTCAGGACTAGAGTCTACTTACCATCCTATATATCTTCAGAAAAAGACAAAGTAAGGACTATAGAAAAATTACAGTAATTACAAGAGTAAATTATCTGGTCCAATAAATCCAGTGAAATGTCAAATATTCAGCTAGTTGTGTTTTACATAATTTGGTGAAGTAACCAACATGACACCAAGCTCCACTTCTTCAAACCCATTTTCTATCTCCAATCACTCTTCTTATGGGGTGGGACATTAGAATAGCATAATTAGGGGAAAATTGCGTCTTTACTTAAAAGGTAGATGCCAATACTTTATCAGCATCTTTTACCTATTTACAAACAGCGATACAAAAATAAAATGTGCCCAGTTTCAGATCCTTAAGGATGCAAAACTCTAAGTAATGAAATGTCAGTTTTGGTCAACTTGGATATTGAATGTATCTCATGTTAATCAAATTTTGCTTCGAACACGCCAGAAATATGCATATGGTCAAATGTTGAATGTAAGATTATTTTCTCATTCTTTGACTACTCGGAATTGTGATAACTTCTGGGACACAAGCTAGAATACAAACTGTAATTCACTTTATAGACAGTTCTTCTGTATCAGTGACATAATTAAGATCAAATATTGTTTGAATTCTTAAACAGCTCTCTAGGCACTTCATCCTTTTCTCTCTCCACTGAGGTATTTCTTCCGCAAACAAGAAAACTGCATTAAAAAAACTCTCTTGAAATAATCTCAGAATTTCCATTCCAGCTGACACAAGTCTCAGCTTGTGTGTTAAAGTAGGTAAGAATAAATCTTAAAGAAATCAACACAGCTGTTCTTACCTATTGCATCAGGACAAAGTCCACTCTCCAGTCTATGCTTCTTGTACAAGTTCTTCAGGACCTTGGCACTTCCAAAACACTTAAAGCGACTTTTGACATTATTATAGTACCAATCCAGAGACTGGGTCCTTAGGAGCCTAAAACAGAAAAATAAACTACATATATGGAATAATTCTGCAACAAATAAATGTGGAAAAAAAATTTTTGGACCTCAGTTTACAAACCTCTTAATTTCTGAATACTTCTTTATTGTTTGTACTTTGCAAGTGTCTGGTATACTAGTAAGGCAATAAAAACCACAACAAGTTAAGCCATAAGTAAGTATCTTCTTCACATTACTCAGGGATTTATTTGGTTTTGGTACTATCAGGCAAGGTGGTCTCCCCTTTTACATTATAATGCTCATGCTACAACCTCTTAAAAAATACAAACAAGCCTTGGAACAGCACAGGACTTAAAAACAGCCTTCGTTTACACAGATTTACAGACAATGTAAGAACACAAGCCCATCAATGTGCCACAAAACCCCTCCCATTACATAAAAATACATCACTGCTTTTACTTGGGGAAAACAATAGAGCAGACAAAGCCTAATCAGAGGACCTCAAAGCAGAATGAGCCGAAGTCTGGTTTCTCACTTTCCACAGGAAGCATCACTGACAAAAATAATTCCTCCTACCAGACTTGTCCCCAGAACTCAGATACTTTATAAAGCCACGAGATACTGGCAATCTCTGTATTCTTTCCGGTGTGGCACGTGGCAACTTGCTTCATCTGTTCCTTCAGCAGTGCACGGAGAGGAGCTGTGCCACATTCCCAGGCAACAACCACCTCAGGTGACTGCAGGGTAACTCACGGCAGACCTGTACTTTCCTACTGAGGCTGTCACTGGTGGGGAAACCTAGGGTTCCACCTATAAATTAAAGCTGATTTATTCTTAACAGCAGATTTGGGAGAACAAAAGGCTAGTGCCCAGTGTCAATATGTGAACCTCTAAAGAAATTTTGTCACCATCAGGAGGGCTGGACTCTCAGCATTTCCAGACTTGAACATATTTACATGATTTAATTCCATTTTTTAAACCCCGGGCCACATGTGAAAAACAGAATAAAATGGCAGTCTCACTGTCATCTTCAAATTTTCCTTCAGGGACTGTGGACTTTGCTTTGTAAAGTGCAAGGCAAGTGACAATGCACAATTTTTGTTCTGTCACCTACTGACAGCTGTAGTTCATACCCAGCACCAAACCAACATGCTGAGCCCGGGGGTTCAACTACATGTTTCCAGTCTGAATCCAGACGTTTTAAGTTTCAGTATACGGATAAAAAGGAACATCCACTTCATGAAAAGCAGAACATCATGATACAGTCCACTTGCCTGTCATCACTGAAAAGCGCTTAGTAGCTAACACCAGCAGTGGGAAATTAAAAATAAAAATCAATGAAGCCTATCGTATTCAAACTGTGAACCCTTAAAGTTACATTAGCTGCTCTATAGAAGACAACTGAAGAAAAAGCACACAATGGAACAGAAGTCTATTTTTTCTGCATTCTGTCTCAGTAAGTAGATTCAGGAGAGGTGTTTACAGATAATATAAGAATATTAGCCCTTTAATATCTATTTGCACAGTAATATCCCAAGCCTAACTATGGTTCCCAGGAGGCTGATTAGTTTCAATATTCACCATTCGACAAATATCACTAACATGTGACAAGAGCAAAAAAATCCATTTTTCTTTCTTTTAGTTTGGAAAACATCCTTACGTGTGGTGCACAAATGACTCCGGTGAAACGCCACAAGTGTCCAGAGCACAAGAAATGGGAAGGATGCCTTAGTCTGTCTGTGAAGTACAGGGAATTCCCATAATGCTGCCACCAAGAGATCTGCTATGATGCCTGTCCAAGACCCAATTTCTCTCTCAAACCTTCAACTGTTTGGCATTTTGAGAACCTGTCTTCTTTGTGGGCAGGAAGCATTTGCTCTCATGTAAACTGCATCAGAATACTTTGTCTTCTGCTTGCTAAATTTTATTCACTTTCGTCTGCTGAGTTCCTACAGAGTCTGACAGGGTAAGATTTTAGTCAATATCACAGAGTCATAATAATTATGAAGGATAAAACTGTATGACTGGGTTGGAATTGGCTTAGCAGGAGGTATTAACCAGAAAGGATGCTCTTCTGCCCAGTGAATGCAGCATTCTCTGAGCTGTCCAGAAAAAAAGTATTGCAGCACTATCACCATTACGAGACTCACAGCACTGGGAGTCCTCAAAAACATTGTTTTAGGGCTTTGAAGATCCCTCCTAACTCCCTCAGCATGTCTACCAAGTAACCTCAGCTGCACTAGCTCAAAATGCTAAACTTGTCGTCTTGGAAGCCAAGTAGACCCAGTTCTTAATATTCAGACTGAGTGACAAAATAAAAAAAAGAGAGGGACATCTATCTTTGTACACTCTGTGTTAGTTAAGATAGCCAGTTATGAATGCTGACCTGGCAGCCAGGGAAAACAAAAGATGTGATTCATTGCAAGCTTGCTTCCTCATCTTTTTCCCTGTGTCACCATGTTTTTCTGGGTTTGATCAATACGTTTTGTATGAAAGCTGAAAGCTAACAGCACTGGTTTCTTGATGAGGTGAGAATGCTTTGCAGCTAAAACAGGTTTTTTATTTGCAATGATAACATTTTCTCTAGGTGAACTTAGGAAGAGTCAAAAGGATAGAGATTATACATCTCAAAGCAACTGTGAAAGGAGATGCTTGCCTCTTTGCATTAGTTAATCTGGTGTAAACACAAGGATTTTTTTTTTTCCCCCCAGATTTCCTTGTTGCTGCAGGATTAACACTTTGTGAGTAATCTAATCATCTCATGCTTCCCTCCTATGAGCTGGCAAGCTACCAACAGCTCCAAATCTATGCCTAGGTCCTCAACATGTTTTATAACAGATTACAATGCCTCTTCTAAAGCTTTTCAGCCTCTTAACTTTCAAATAAGTCACAATGTCCCTGCTGATTCCTCCTACAGAGAAAGGATTTGCGGAAGAGAGAACTTCTCTTATAGATATTAAAATAAAGGACTCACTCAAAAGAGAAATAAGAGCATTTTCACCTCATTTCAAAATCCTTTAATGTTAACCTGTATTTTAAAGCTGTTTTCTGCAAAAGCAGACCATGAGTCCAGAATAATGAAAGACTATGACAGTGCTAGCATTAAATTGTTGGAATAAAACACTTCCCTTATTAGCTTTACCAGAAAGTGTGCAAGTTCTCTCCGTGAAATAGAAGTTCACACTTAAAGGATATTATTTTTCTGCATTTTAAAGAAGCAGGACTGGTTGAAGGCATTTCTTTCTCTTTCTGTGCCACAAAGACTACTATGATTTTATTGCTAAATAGCTTTAAACACTAAGGAAATTATTTATGTTATATAATATTTGAGTTGCATGGATTTGAGTTTGCTTTTGGCAGAGGACAATACTGTGATTTTAAAATCCTGTCTTACTAGAAAGTGTGAAAGCTAGAAAGATGCTTTTGATTTAATATTAAAACTTAACCAAGTATTATAAAGCCTCTGTCCTTTTTTTAGTGCCACAATGTGTTTGTCTTAATCAAGCAGCACCATGAGAAAGGATAAGCCCATTAAAATCATTAAAATTGGTTTTTCAGTGCACTTCTCACCTGAAGCACCCAAATAGTAATGTTCTAGCATTTGCTTCAGGAAGAAAAATACTCCAGCTGTGTTGGGAAGTGGGGACATAAACCACCTCCCTCATTATTAGTGATGACCAGAAGACAATCACATGAAAGACATCACTCACACAGTACTCAAAACATAGGAGATTCTTTAGTGACTGATTTACCACTTTAATTATTTTTTCTTCTAAAAAGTTGAGAGATTTTACTTGGTCTAAAGGCAATGATATGCTTCTGCAAGAATTTTTCTCTAAAAGGTAGTACCAATTTAATATTTATGATCTTAATCTCTATTCATAATACAAGCTGGACTAATGAAGAAGTGTTTTATAACAATACTTTTCTATTTTTCGTTTTTCCATGAACGTTGTGAGGAGTTTCCCCTCACAAGAGAAACTAGTCACTGAGCTTCAGTCTAGTTTCTGTAAGTTAGGAGGTGCGTCCTGAAGAACAAATGCTTACATTATTTTTCAGGGTGAGCACAATCACTTGGTGAGCACAATCACTTGCATTTTCTTTGCCACTGACTTTCACTGGATAATGAAGCCTCCTTTTTTAGCTTTCCATACCTTCCATAGTTTTGTGCTGACACTCAGGTCAGTAAAGTATTCCAGTCCCTCAACTGCCATCCTGGGCTTCTTCTGCTGTGCCCATGACCTACTGCAACATGCAGCCTCAGGTCACTCGAGATCTGCATTCAGCAATTGATTAGATTCACTTAGGAATGGAGCTGCTTTACAATTCTTGGACATTTTTACTTTTGTGGATGTGAAAATTTTTTAAAATTAAGAAAATTTAAAAGGCCAATAAAACTCATCCCTGCAATACAGGACTATGCACAGGTCAGAACTGCTGCTTTGTGGGAAGGCTCCAAAGCACAACACAACCACATCAAGCTTAAGAAATATTAGAAATGCAAATTGTCAGCAGAAAAGCAACATCAATGTTTAGTTTTCACTCTTTGAAAGCATTGCCTAGGCTCCTTGAACTGCAGCCAGGAGTGCAGTGATGGAGGGGGTGGGAGCCAGGAGAAGATTAATTATTGGACCAGTGGACAGGACTCCCCCAGAGCAGACCTGCTTAGCCAGATGCTGGGCTGGAGACAGAGCCATGCTGCAGTTAAACATTCCTGCCTTTAAATGTTCCCCCACAGACAGGTGACTGCTGCTGCTGGACTGACATCCTGGAAGCCTTGGCCCCTCCTGGGGAGCTGCACATCCATCACCTTCTGGCTGCTTTAGTGCCGTGTTATGCATCAGTGGTTGGGAAACTCCAGCTAACACAGACTAAGCAGGGACAGACACACTGCCTGGCACAGGCCCCCCCCAACAGGTTCTCTCCCCGTACTGACTCACACGCAATATGAAGTTCAAGGCCTTTGTTTCCATTCCCCAGCATGAAGTGGCCTCAACCTGGCGCCCAAAGAAACAATTAAGATTTAACCTGTCACTTCTTATTTACTAGTTTTGGAGTGAAACTGCTTCAAACCCAACATCCTGAACTATGGTTTCTCTGCCAGTAGCAATATTTGCTTTTTCCTTTGGGCTCATGTTTTAGAGCTTGTAATGTACTGTTTGTTATAAATCGTTGAATTAAAGGTTTTCAGTTCCTTTCAGTTTCAGTGAAATCAAACCTACTTCCATGTTCACCTTCTTCCCCTCAGGATGAATCATTGTAATACAAAACCACTACATACATGAATATACTGCCAATGCTCAGCCCTCTAAAAACCAGACTTAAAAAACCATATATATTGAGAAAGTTCAGCACCCTGAAGCCTGAACAGGAACTTTGGCCAAGCTCATGTTATTTCAAGAGGGCACTTTCCTGACTGTTTTGCATCTAACCCCTACCTATGAAAGGCAGTTGTTCACACAGGAACAGCTCCTAATCATTTATCCCAGTAGTCCATTACTAACTCTTTGTGACGCTTCCTTCCGAAGCCTTAAGTCGAAATCCAATTTATTTCCTTCTTGATGGCATTCTGCAGGTCACCTATCTCTGAAGAAGTGCTGTTTCAGCAAATTTCTTCCTCCAGTTGCCCACAGCAGAGGGGGTGCACATGGATTACAGTGTGACAGGTCAAAGCACGGCACACTGAGCCATGCAGGTGTGCCACAGGAAAAGCCATGAGGAATTCACTGCTCTGCAGTCACCAAAATCCAAGTAACTGCAGACGGGAGACTCTCTTGAGTCAAAGCTTCTACCCCAGAATGAAAACTGTCTACACCAATGAAAAAATCATCTGTCTTTCTCACAAGTGGAACAAAACAACTGTCTGTGTCCCTCACAGTGAAATCACGACTTTCCTGTGCCAGCAGAAATGAACCTGGCCCAGTAACTGCACTGCAGGTAGGTTAATTATTCAGAGAGCTCAACCAACAGGACGGTACTACATCTGGCATTTCCTGAAAAAACACATCCTCTTAACCATTCACTGAGAAGCTCACTGCTCCAGTTTGGGTTTTTAAATTTCAACAGGGAGCAACACACAAGAAATAACAAACTAAGGTTAGCAGGGAGGAAGCAAAGATTTGTTCGTTTACAAAAGACAGCAGTATGTGCAACCTCAAATTTGCTTACTGTCTCCTTTACCTTTGAAATCAGCAGTCAAGAATCTGGATGAGGGAAATAGAGTAGGATTTACACAGAAAACCTACATATACTTTATGGATGGAAGAAAGACCAAAACTTGTAACAAGTTCACCTAATGCTGGTTATTGAGGGAAGTGTTAAAACCTCTACCACCCTGGCCCTTTAAACCAAGTCTCAGTGCCTTTCCAAAGGGACATGACAAGGATTGCTCACAGCAGCATGTGCCAAATTGCAGGAATCACTTGCTGTGTTATGAAGCAGGCCACAGTAAGTGATTGCTGCTTCATAAAAATAAGACAATGAGCCATACTAGCTGAAATAAAAGGCTCACCTGGCCTTGTACGTTGTGTCTGGCCATCGGAAATGACATGGAAGAGATGACAGGAAAGCTCCAAGTAAGCAACGACTCTGCCTTCAGCACACACAGCACTTGTCAGTTCAGGATTCTGTGGCTAACATTACAACAAACCAGCCTCAAAAGACACATATGGATGGATATATATTCCATAAATTTGGCTATACTTTACCTGAATCTAGGCCCTTCTTCACTTTAACATCTACCTCCTAATTCTCTGTATGCCCCATACATCCCCTGACATAAGATGCTGCAGCAAATCTGTGTAATAACAGCATGCAAAACTGGGAAAAAAAGCTTTAGGGAAAATACAGGCATTGTAGAAAGGCTGAGGAAAACCAGCAGGTAATGTGCTGGTTTCAAAATGAGTTAAAGTTCATGTAGAATCACATTTGCCTCTACTGGGTAACATTTCAAAACTCACTAAAAAAGGAGAAATGTCTTAAATATGTCATATGCAAAATCCACAAAATACCCTTTCTCCATTCACAGACATTTCTCTGTACCATAGGTTTTTGACTCATATGCCCTGTGGTAGACTAATCTTATCTAATCTGTGTTAAAATAAACCATGAGATTGTTGATCCTTAAAAACATAATTCAACTATCGGACAGTAATCAGTGTGTAAAAATCAGGATTCAAGTATGTGCCTCTAACAGCACTTTTGAAAACTAGAATGGAGGAGATACAGTGCCCCTCTTTCAAGAAAATCACAGACTTAGCCCATGTTTTACTAAATAAAAGAAAAAAAGAGAAAGATTGGTTGATATTTGTAATCTCTGTGCTAGTTTTTCCTCCAGTAGGAAAACTGACACAAGAGTAGAACATGTCAGCATTTAACTGAACTATTTTGCCCTGTATTTTCCCTGTGAGGCTGTAGGTCAGGATCCCCTGGCTCACAAATAAATGTATATTTGACATATTAACATGACCTGCTTCTCACAGAAAGCGTGTTTTGTTTTAGGGTAACCCAAGTGAAATACAGATTTTGCAGCAGTTATTAAAGTCATTTTTTAAGAAGAAGAGGTTTTGCAAACCCAGTGCTTCACTGTAATTTAGCTGACTATAAACTCCAGGGGTGACAACATGACTGTGAAGACTAAACAGCAGTTAAACCAGTAACCTAAGAAAGGGCAGGACCTCTCTTCAGGCATCTACCAGCAGTAAAAGATATAACAGGCCACATCCAATACAGCTCCTGACATTATCTCAGCACGAGCTAATAAAATTTTGCCATAACAACATCCTCATAAGGATGTTTGCCATGTCTTACAATCATTAGTGAATGTTCTTTCCCCATTTTTGCCTTGTAAAGTGAGTCTCAGTTAACTGATACTTATTTATTCAGAGTTGACTTGTGAACCGTAAAGTTCAAAAGGCTGCATTGCAGGGGAGCTTGCAGAGAGTTTGCAGCACAAGTTACTGCTGCTTTCAAGTCACTCTTGGCAAAACCCTAGGCCATAAAAGAAATGAGATCACATTGGTGTTGCCCTTGCCCCCAAACATTATGAGCTATACCTCTATCACTCCCAGCAGACATACAGCCTGTTCTTAATGACTGCTGATGCTGCAGAGCTCCCCAGCCATCCACCAGTGTTTTCCTTTCCTAATGTTGAAAGGTTTTCCTAACATTTAAGCTGAACCTTCCTTGTTTCTGTTTAAACAAGACAGTTAAGATGTTTGCTCTTTTCCTTTGTCCTTTTTTTCTAAAAAGGCTAACGAATCCTGTTTCATCCCAGATTGTGTTTTCTAGTCATCTAATCGTTCCCACTGGTTTTTTTCCCTGGGACGAGTAAGAAAATACCCAAGTGGTCTATATGGTTCTTTAAACACAGACCCAGAATGGATAATCTGAGGCCATACCAGCACTCTTTAATGAAAGCCAAATCCAACTGTGGGCATGTGACTTAGCACAGCTCAGTCCCAATGGATGACATCCCACACTGAGAGCAACAGACATGACACACTGATCCTGAATCTACACAATGCCATGAGTCACACATCCCTCAAAGTCTTGCTGAGACTTATGCCACAGAAGCTGCCAACTCTTTAGAAAGAAAGAGCTGGTCAAACTAAGTGAGGGCTATTTTCATTCCACCTTTTCTTTAGACTGACAATTACATGGATGCCACTTTCACAAATGAGGTTGGAAGTGCCTCTAACTGGCACTCGGTTGTTACACCTTGTTACTGATCAACAAACAACTCTGCCACACAAGAGAACCATGAAGCCTGTCCTTCACCAGGAGCCTTATGGTCATATCCATAACACTACCAATTCCACCTGCACAAAAAGCCCAGTTCTCCTCATTTGACTCCTGCTTCCACTTCTGGATTGGTGTGTAACAATTCCCAGATGTTACTGTGGATCATCCAGTGGCCAAAACCGGTCTGTAATCCTCATCACCACAGGTGTAAATGGAAAGAGAGGACTTGTCCCCTTCTTTTCTCAGCCTTTCCAGGTATTTCATTCAATGCCTGGAAACTTCTTCCTCACCACACTGCCAAGTATTTCCCTCTTAAGCCTTTCATTAAAATGCAGATCTTTACACAGCCCATTAATACTACCTATCAACCCAGATGAAAATTAAAATATTTGAAACTGTTTGGAAACAAGCCCAAAACCCTCTCTAAAAGCTGGAACACTCAGGTACTGCATAAATGAAATATTCCACATATGTGCTTCAAAGTGCTTTTTTCAGGACACATTCCTGACATTTGTATATGACCCATGGAATTTATTTCATGATGCAAAAATCATAAAAATAAAAAATATTACCACTGAAACAAATCTTCCCCCCTAAGTAATTTTCCCCAGAAATTTCATTTCATGTACGATTTTTTTTTTTTTAATCTTAATTTGCAAGAAAATCAATTTTCAATATTGCAGTGTTTTTCAAAGGAAAGAAATTTTATATCCTGGCCATCTGGTACCAGATACTTTTCTAGGCAAATCATAAGAATTAATCAATACTGCATCATTAGTAAATTTATGACATTCCCATGCACACAACATGCTGAAGCAAAACTCAAATAAACATGAATCAAAACAAGTTATTACAGCTACACTGAACACACATATATCAGCTGTCCCTGTCATATTTGTTTCTACTTGCTACAATGCATCAGTCTAATTTTTATTTCAGATTTCTGAAAGAAGACACACAAAAAGAACAAAAATGAACACTGACAGTACCTCAAAATTAATGCATCCTGCTGCTTTTCTTAAGAAGCAACAACAGCAACAGATACTCATAAATTCTCAATTGGAGAGACATTCATTTCCTGCTGTGCTATTACTACAAATTTATCCTTTGCACCTACCCACTGAAGTGAAGGAAAATTCATACGGAAACCTTATGTAAATAAACTTCTGAATGCAGGGAGCAACATCAAAACACCCTCAGGAACATTTGCTCATTGAACTTTGCATTCATGTCACTGAAACAAAAGTTATTTATAGTCAAAATACAACTGAATATAAATGGCTACGAATAAATGCACCATTCACCCACATGAGAAAGAACCACAGCAGATACCAAATGAAATTACAGAGCATAAAGACACTTTGATTAGTTACTCAAATTACCTAAGTGAAGGCTTTTCTTCCTGTAAACTTCATTTTTTAATCCACAGATTCTTGAAAAACAGCTGAGCAACAACAAAAGTAAGGTCGATGAAGCATAAAAATTTTCACAAAAGAGATACAAACTCTGCTCCATCAGAAAAAAATACCAGAGGGATAAACCACGCAAATTAATTCTGTAATCCTGATTAGAAAAATACGCAGGGCTTTTAATGTAGAGCTCAAGAACACCAAAAAGACAACAATCCTCTCTGTGAAGGTCTGTTTCTGTTCTTATGTTTGGAGAAAGCTGTGAACAAACAGCTGTGAAATGCCAGCAAAGATGAGAAGATTCATCACCACGCAAAATCAAAAAGAAAGCTGGGCTCATTGCAAGATTATTTAAGAAAGAAAGAAGGAAAAAAGGTGAAAGATAATTTAAAAAAAACTTTACTGGGGAGTGAAGAGAAGCAATTTCAGTTCCTATCTTTCGAACTGGTTACCTCACCCTGCAAGCCCAACTTCTGCTGGAGTAGGCTGCACTGCTTTTTTCCAGGAGCTGTGCACACAGTGACTCCACCACTCCTTTGTGAGATGACACACTTGTCGCTTTGCAACTCCACAAGCCACAGAACAGCTTGAGGAGCACAATGGAGGCACTGCTGTGTTATCCAGCAGGAGCATGACACCTCCAAATCCTCCCACGCGGGTCCCTAGCCGGGAGGTGTAAGGAAAGTACTTCCTCGCTACCCACCCACCCGTTGAAGAAGAATTAGATGGAGTGACGTTGCATTCCCCAGAGAGCAAACTACCCGGACAAGGTTCAGATGTTTATCCAGCAGTTCAAGCAAAGGGATTTTGTTGAATTACAGTGAAAAATGAGCTGGAAGTAGAATAGCTGGCCAGCCCCAGGAGGTGGGCTCAGTCAATTGCTGCACTTCAGCAGCTCTTCCCAAATGGACCAAGGGCAACGCCTCAGAAGGTGTCTGATGCTGTGCAAGGGTACTCTACTGCCATGTGCAAGTGAGCATCCCCAGCAACCCATGTGTGCCTCCTAAGTTACTTACCACTCCATTTCTGCTTTTCTATCTGTTGTGCTACTTATGCATGGAGCTCTCTGATTAAGCTTTTAAAACACACAGGACATGATTGTTGGGTTTTTCTTCTTTTTTAATAAATTGTTTTTTCAAACCAACTCCACAGTCACTGCATTTAAAATGGTGAGGTTTTCTGGGTTGCACAAAAAATATTTTTAGTTAGAAGCTTTATTGTGCAAGCTGTCTAACAGTCTGACAAAAGCTAAATTCCAGCTTACGGCTGAAAACCGTAGGAAAAATTCCAAAGCCTTTATAAATTATACAAATGAGACTTTAATCCCAGCTGGCCTCACTAACAGGGACTCTACATCTGGGCACACATACAGATGTACTTTTCATACGGATTTTCGCTTATTTGAATAATGAAAAATAAAAAAAACCCCCAAACCAACCCCAAATCTGTGTTTTCATAAATGCTTGTATCACAGTAATAAAAAACCAAGCACAGATTAGCCAGACTGTCAGAGAAATACAGCTGTTTCTCAAAACTGGTCCTGCTTCTGGGTAAAATTGATCTGCTGTCCAGAGGATTCACTTCTCTAACAGCAGAAATCTTCAAAGTCATATGTACACTCCTCCTGTCTTCTCCTAGGCAAGCTTATTCTCTTCTGCACAAGTCAGGGGGTATCCCCACAGGGCCACCCAGCTGTGATAAGATGCATGTGTGCATGATATCAGCAAGTTTCATCAATCAAGAAAAACGGGAGGCACCAGAAGAATCAGTGTATGAACAGGAGGGATGGAAACAGGAGGAGCTGCAAAGCTACCCTGGTCATGCATGTGTTGATGGCAGTGTGCAGTGTGCCTTTGAGCCCCTTGGTGCTGGCTTTCAGCTGCTGGCAGTGAGTGGAGCTCAAACATCAAAGCCCTCCTCAGCGACGTCCACAAGGCCCAGCTGAGAAGGGCACCTGCTTCACTCACAGAAGAAATGCGCAATGAGAATTTCTGAGTTCCCACCAAACTGCAATCAATATCTGGTACATAAAGGATTTATGTTACTTGGCCTAGATGTCTCTTCCTGCTTTAACTGCATAAGGTATCACTACCACAGCTTTTCATGTTTGATTAAGGTAAACCCACAGAGGTCATTTTGAAGAATAAGGAAATCAAGTTCTTTCTAACATTTTTCCAAACATGTTGTTTAAGCCTATAGTGAATAAAGGGATTTAATGCAGAACTGCTGCATATAGACACTCTTGTAGTTTCACCTAGCAGTGGCAGAGGAGGTCCCGTTGCAATAACAGGAAGTATCTTTACTTGGGCATCCATCCTGTGTGTGGTGACCACAGGAAGGGATGGGGCCAAAAGAAGCTATTTCCCATTTCTGAGACATGGTTTACTCTCACCTGTCTTCAAATGAGACAGAATTTAGGTCAATTCTCAAGCAGAACTCCTCTCACAGAGAAGAGAAACTTGACAGCAGTTTTTGGGAAAGCAATCCTTGCTACTAGGATCACCCACTGAGCAGGCTGGTTGTACTCTGAACTACCAGCTGCTAATACGGCTAGTGATGCAGGCTGCCAAATGGCTGCTGAGTCCCAGAGGGCTGGAGAGAGAGGGGGATGCATGTCTGTCTATCCTCTGCAGCTAAGGTAGATGCCTTAAAAAACATTAAAATCTTCCTTCTCTCTGCACATACACTGTACTTTTGTGAGTTACTGTGGGTAACTGTCATGCTGCTCCTGCCCCTTTTTCTTGTCATTCTTTTTTCTCCATTCTTCTTCCTTTCCTTAGGACAATGTGAAGGTAGGATAAATGATTTGCTTGCATAACTGAAGACAAATTTGCAGAGTGCTAGGGCAGGCAGGCAGAAGGCAATACATTAACAATGTTCCCAGTGTATGTGTTGGTTCATTAACGCACTGACCTTCTTTTAGGAGGTCACACTACGAAAACTCACCAGTCCAGCAGAACCAGGGATATGAAATGTCCAGTATACATAATGTTTAAATTTTAGCCAACAGAAGGTGCAATTCTGCATTTGCCCGTTACAAAGACAGTGCAGGTGCTAAAGTAATTTTCATTACACAAATACCCATGAGAAAATAATTAAACGATGATTTAAAAAGTATGTTTTCTATGGATTGGGCACATATTTTCAACCAAAACAAGTTAAAAATTATTTTGGACACAGAAAAGCATTAAAAGAATTGTATAATTGAGGCACTGAACAGATAAGTCCTTAAAATGACAGATTAATCTATATGGAGTCAGATGAATACATTAAATCTGGTAACTGTGTAAAGGAAAGTAAAAAGATAAAACCAATTATCTCTTCTAGATATGAAACAAACAAATAAATACCAACTACTTAAGAGTGTTTACCCTCCACTTTTCCTTTAGTTACGATGAATTTTCATTTAAAAAATATTCATTCTCATTTCCTTCCTAAGTTAATTTTTAAAAGGAGTACAAACCTCAGGAGTAGAAACATCAGAGGAGGGAAAAAACAAACATCAGAAAAAAGCCCCACCTGATTTTGAGTTTCAAGATGGCAAAAAAAGTTATCCTTCTCCCCTAGTCCCCAAAAGTAAGAGGATATATTAATATAAAGTATCAAGGGTATCAATTTACTTTCAGTATATTAAGAAAAATAATAAAAGGATCTACACAGACATTTGACTCCTAGAATGAATCATACCTTGAATAATGACAGGTTAGTGGTGCTGCTTTAAAATATTTGGGTGTTATACACCTAATCCATCTCAATACTATTAAATAACACAGTCTGTGATAACAAATACTCTGCAAGCTGTAACAATGGGATCACTTATTAAATATAACGAAAACAAAAACATAGGTAGTGAAAAGAGATTTTCCAGAAACTGTCTAGAAAGAGAGTTAAAAACAAGAACTTCTTTAATAAATCGTAACCAAGGTATTTTTGCAGGTCAGAGCCAATCTGTGATACAACCTATGATCCAACTAATCCTGTGATACAACCTATGATCCAGCTCCTGAGTGTTTTTAGAGATTAATTCTGTAAGGGAAAAGGTGCAACAATTCTATGGTAGGTGAAGTAGCTAGTAAAACTATTTTACATATATCCTGTTTTTATGCTACATTTCATATGGGTTTTTACTACTCTTTACAATCAATAAGTATATACAATATATCACAGTCATTTGAAACTTACTACCTAATTGACAACAATGCCATTATTTTAAAGCAATTAAGATCTTTAAAAGGAAGCCAAATAAAATCTCAAGTCGTAAATAAAAGAAAGGGCCAAATGTCCTTTAAACTCACTGAGGCACCAAAAGACTTGCTCCCAGTTACTTTGGAAATCAATGCTGAGAAAGGAATTCAGACATCCTGACTTTAATGCTTGTGTTTTCCACTCAAGTTGACCCCTCTCCAATTCTGAGCCCATAAACATTTGTCTTAAAGCTCCATTTTCAAATTTTATCTAATTTGTTCAAACTAGATATTTTAGATTGGATGCATGTGTTGATGAGGAAAGGAGACCAACACTCCCAAAATCTTTACGCATGAAGAACAGTGAGTGAGATGAAAGGGTCGAATAAGACAGTGTGACAATGAATGCAATCCTCTTCCAAATCCACTAGACAAGCAGCGTATCTGAACTTGGAAACAGCCTGCAGCCAACGATTTTGCAGATTGTTTTGTAAAGATACACGGCAAGAATTATCGATGGCTGAATATATGATGGCAGATGCAAATCTTGAAAAGTGATCATCTGCATTAAGCCTACTTAGCACTGCTTCTGTTCCAACAGCTTCACTGCTGTGCTCAGAAACGTAACAGAGCAATAAGACATTCCCATTTTACAGCCAAGGAGCCACAAACACCATGTATCCCAGCAAACTCCTGCCATACAAATCCCTTTGTGCAAGCCTGTGCACCCTGTGGCCCAAACACTGCCTTTATTCTCAGAGGATTTGGGATGACACAGAGAAAACTCCATGCCCACACCTACAGACTTCAAGGTTTCGCATGCTGCCTCATTCAGAAAAGACCATAATTCCTCAAGACAACAATTATCAATGGGGAAACATATTCTAGAAATATTTTTGGTTAGCATGATCAAAAAAGGCTCCATTTCCCAAGACATCACCGTAGCAGGGGTCAGGTCAGCCTAGCTGAGTGCTTTTTGTGATATTCCCTTTTCGTAAACATGACCATCACTCCAAGTTTGGACTTATTGAAAATTACTGAATCCTAGGCTAATTGAAAGCCCCATAAAGCAGGAGATTTCAGAAGAAAAGGGAATTGTCTTCCCTCCTGATACCATCCTTGGCTACTTCTCAATCCACCTGTACCATGTTACTTTGAGGAAAAGCTTTCATGATAGTCTTTGATCCAATTGAAAAATAGTATTTGCAGAAATTTCTGTGTATCAAACGTGTCTGCCACTGTGCCAGTAAAAATATACTTGGAAAATTAACATCAGAACTCTGCTTTAATCTCTGTATTACCATGCAAATTCAGAGCAAATCAGCCACTGTATGTCATCAGCCAATACACGGGGATATGAGGATAGCAAATTACCAAGAAAAAACATGTGATAGTACTGACACTGTCATTTCAGACCATTCAGTACCAAACGGAACTGGGCTATCCAGCTCCACTCTAAACAGTCTTTTCCAGACACCCATATGTGAGTTGTGAGGCGCAGGGAGGGAGCATGCGCACACGGCCACATGCAGATGTGCAGCACCGCAGGACTGCAGCAGCTCTACACACGCTACTCTGCAGCTACAGAAGACACATTCAAGGCTTCTCTGCTTGCCAAGCCAAACTACTGCAGCCATTATCACAACACTTCAGCTGGGTTATGTTCAGGTTGCCCATCATTCAGAGCCTCCATTTAGTGGTTATTTAGCACAACGATGAAACTTAATTGGTAGAGGACCAAAGTTTAACAGGGGGAATTTCATTTCTGTTAACCAAACTTCTGACAACAAAGGAGCAATATGTCTTTGAAATTGAGTCACTTCAGTAGGAGGACAGGGAAGATGAAGAGAATATGGAAAGATCTTGCCAACATTAAGTCTTCAAACATATCATCACCCAATTTGTACAAATGCCAGCCACTTTTTTGGCAAACTACTTGATGTCTTGTTGCATTTTACAGCCAATTTGTTGAATCTAATTAGCAATTTGGGAATAGAGTAACAAGAAAAGAGAAATAAAAAATTAGAGTGCGCAGTGCCAGTTACTATAGTGGGACACACACTCTTTCATTATTATTTTTTTAATGTAGCTGTACATAGGTTGCATCCAGCTGTTTCTTTAAAACCAGTCATGAGTAGTTCCACAGAACAGAATAGCATTGTTTACATTGGAAAAGACCTCTAAGATTATTGAGCCAAACTGTTAACCTAACACTGCCACATCCATCATTAAACCATATCCTTAAATGCCGCATCTTACGTACCTTCAGCGATGGTGACTCACCCACCTCCCTGGGCAACCTCCTTTCAGGGAGTCCTAGAGGGTGATAAGGTTTCCCCTCAGCCTCCTTTTCTCCAAGATAAGCAACCCCAGCTCCCTCAGTCCCTCTTCATAAGACTTGTGCTCCAGACCCTTCCCCAGCTCTGTTGCCCTTCTTTGGACACACTCCAACACCTCAAAGACCTGAGACTGTGATGCTTAAGCAAGATAAAGACAAGAAGCACGTCTGGTTTTTTGTTGTTGTTTGGTGGTGGGTTTTTTGGGGGGTTTTTTGGGTTTTTTTTTGTTTTGTTTTGTTTCTTTTTGTCCATTGTACCCAAGCTTCTTTCAGGGATCCTTAGATATTTAGACACCAAGTTCCAGCAGATGGAATATCTTCTGGGCTTTGCTATATACTATACATAATCCTTTCCTCCATGAACAGGTCTTTTGTGGCCTTATGCCAAATTTCTCCAATTTAGGAGAAAATATTTTTTGTCACAGCCAGAAAACGAATAGTTCATCACCTCTCCATCCATACAGCTGGACATAGGGACTCATGCTGCCTGCAAATGGGCCATTTTGGCTGAAGGGGAAGAAGCAGCTGACCTCACATAATATCCTCAGCTGGCCATTGCTTCAATGAATGAACTTTCAGCTAGCAGCTACGACTCCCCTGAGGCTTTCCCAAAGCCCTGCCTGCCTGAGCTCAGGCAGCATTGGACTAGGCAGAAGCAGCAGCCAGCTCCATGATCTCCCATGGAGGCTCCTGTTTCTCTGTGAGTCTCAGGTGCAAGACCTGGGTACCATTACCTTTGTGAGCTGTGGCTAGAGAGACATTGAAGAAAAGCAAGCTCCCCCTTCCTTTATGTATCATGGGTAGCAGGTGCCTCACATGAGAGAATGCAAAAGCAAGTCTTAGTCTTAGCCTTCCTTAAGGTGTTTTTTGAAGAGCATTTTGCAACCTCTGTTCCCTATTGCCTTTGGGATGGCAATCACAGTAGTATGATCAATGCACCTAAAAAAGATGGATGAAGCACTTTGGTATGAACATCCATCCCAAAAGAGTTTCTGACCAACTTCACCACAGTCAGTACTGACATTTAGGCCTTCCCCAATGTCCTGCAACATTTCCTCTTCACTGTTTTCATTGTCTAACACCAAAATACTCTGACACATGCAAAAATATAAAAGGAACAACCTCCCCCCTGCTTCCACCACTGCCTTTTCTCTATTCTTAAAACCCACGTTTTTTGTTTTTGGTAAAGACAGCTGCTATCATAGCTTTTGTTGCTGTCTGAGTGCAGAGAACTTGAAGTGGCACAGGTGGCTGTAAGACACCCATTGGGGCAGAAGCAATTTTTCGTAATTTTCTCAACAAAAGCAAATACATCTTAAACAACTGCCTTTTATAGAAAAGGAAAGTGAACCAAAAATTTTCAATGACTTTGGTAAGAACTGCCATTAAAATGTCACAGATACAGGATAGAGTGCTTACATGGCATTGATGAGCACATTAAAAACCACAAAGAATGCACAAGTAATAAGAAGTTCAATCACAGTTTTTATAGGAATATTTCAAATTTGTATTTTGAAAATATTGTATTTTCCTAATGAAAGACTAAGTTTGATTTTGAAATTAACTCAGGACAATTAGCCCTGAATATTGTCTGCTAAGATATTTGTATCTCTTTCAGGAAGAGAGTTTTCAAGTGGCATATTTCACAGAATCATAGAATTGTTGAGGTTGGAAAGGACCTCTAAGATCATTGAGTCAACCATTATATCAAAATATTAAAATCTGCATGATCACAGTAGGATTAGATTCAGAACACTCACAAATCTTGAGCAATTAGAGATGCTATAGAATTACTGTGCGCAGAGTTTTTCACTCGTCTCCTAAACTTTCCCTTCACATCCTTTCTTCACAACTCTGCTAGCACAGCAGCCTTGCTGGCAAGCAATAGCACTTCAGCCAGGGACAGGCTAGCACATCCACTGGCAGCTGCACCACTTGGGCCAGCTCACAGATTTTTGGCATGTCCAGCAGGTGACTGGCAGTGGCTGGTGTACAGAAAGCAGGCAGTGACCAGATGGTCTGTCTGAGCAGGTAGTCTGCCTATTTTGGCTGTCAAACCTACACTCAAGTCCAGCAGGTGCAACAGCCCTCTCAGAGGATGCCAGCCAGACAGGTTACCAACACAACAGGAGATGTGGTCTTGAGCTGGGTAGGAGAGGGGGGGCACGAAGCCGTACTGGAGTACCAGCAGAGGTAACAGCAATAGATGCAACCCCAACAAGCATGTGCTTGTTGCGCATCCCTGTTCTGAAAGATTTAGGGCCAACCACAAAAGCCATAAATTTTCACTATTTGTCAGTGTCACCACAAACTACTGTAATGTATTAGAGCTATTGCAGAAGATGGGAATTTAACAAGCATCCATTCCCCTAAGGAGTAACCAAAGTGAGTGCCACAAACAATCATCTGAGTCTCGGGAAAATTTTGCATGCCTCTATGTGCCTTTCCAAAATATCTGGTGCTATGTAAAAACCCTTGATTTTTTGAGAGACGGCAAAGAAAATGGATTCATTGTGCAAACAAGATCTAAAAGTTTTATTTGAAGGGTGACGAAACCTGTTTTGAAAGGTCTGCACTACCTTCTGCACATCTTGCGATTGAACTTGAACTCCTGACTCATGTTGAGGCTTATGCCTGGACCTATCGTCTGCACTCACAGCAGGACTAACAGGGTCTAACTGATAGGCAGGTGTCATGGTAAAAGTCTAATACAGATTCTGAAGGTGAAGTGTCAGAATGGTGAGAAAAGGGGGTTGGGTTCACCTGTGCTTGACTTCTTCCTCCATCCCCTCTCTCTCTTTGTTCTAATTCTTTTGCAGTCCAGCTCAGGAAAGGGTGTCCAAAAGTCCCTAGCCCTCCCTCAAAACAAAATGTCTGTTTCAAGTCATACTTCTGTGCATT
The DNA here is from genome assembly GCA_013390045.1 of Picathartes gymnocephalus. NCBI lineage: Eukaryota > Metazoa > Chordata > Aves > Passeriformes > Picathartidae > Picathartes > Picathartes gymnocephalus. The sequence continues at coordinate 31,235 of WEKY01045027.1, read as the reverse complement.
ACACCCGCTGTGCCAAATTCACATCAACACTTTAGCCAACTAACACCCCAAGCCTAGCAAACCCTACTAGAATTAAATGCCGCCTCCCACCTTGGCTTCAACAGCTGATTCTTCTGCGTCTGCCAATTCTTCTGGCTCTTGCTTTACATTTACTAATACTCTTCTTACTGATCAAATTTCAAAGAAAATTTAAAAATGCAGATTATCTGATTATAAAGCATTTCTTCACTTTAAGATAACTTAAATCCTTTCGCCTAAGCCTTAAGGTCTTGGGCAATTGTCAGCAGCTTGCAGGTGACACTTGGTGTGCTGGCGTGAGAGTTCACTGGGGGTGGCTAAGAAAACCAGCCACCCACTGCCCACATCAGACTGCCTAATTTGTCTGCTGGAACAGAATGCCCCTCACTGCCAGTATGTTGGTAGTGATTTTGAGAAATGCAGGACAAAAAAATCTACTGCAGGTAGCAAAGAACGGAAGAGATTTTATGTAAGTGTGGTCCAAGCTGAAAGGATAAAATGCCACCAAAAATTTCTTTCTCACTCTTTTGTGAGAAAGGTGGATTGACTGCACTGAATCTGCCAACTAACATGTTCAAAACATTATACAACCTTCAGTTTTATGTATTTCAGAAGGTTACATAGAATTAGTGTCTTTGACATGCTCGTTACACATGCATTCACTATGAGTACTTGAAGGAAGAGGACTATCATGGGAAACAACATGCACATCTATTTGGTTAAACAAGAGGTCAGAGAGGAGTACCACAGAGACAGATAGGTTAATGATTGCCTCAGTTCATTAAATGTCATTTCCATGCTTTCCGTCAAAGTTCAGCCAGACAGTTCAGCGTAGTATTAGGACCATTATTATTTCACGATATTTGATAGGAAGTGATTTGCAGCAGCAGCCTCTGAAATTAATTTCTAAATTGTCTGCTGACTCACTTGTATAGTTTGTCAGGCACTTCTGTTTCAATAGTCATGAATAGATAAACCAAAGGTACAGTGGCTGGACTTTAAAGAAAAAAACTGGGATTCTTGCTTATGTATGCAGACCCAAGGAAGGTTAATGAATCACAAATATACAGTATGTAAAACTAGAAATGTTCTGTGTTAAAGACAGCCCTCTGCCTCAGACACCAAAGGACATGAAACAGATAATATTAAAGGGGCTTATTCTTAACACATACCTTAAAATTAAGAAACACGACCACAAGATTGCACACACCCTCATCTTGCATATTTGAGTTAGCCCTAGAGTGCTTTTGCAGATTAATGTGGTATCGGATAAAGGGAAAGATGAACGTTTATCCAAAATTTTGCAAGAGGAGTATAATAGACAACATTAAGTACTCTTTTTTCTATTGCACTTACTGCACTTTCATTACAATCAGAATTTAAGAGTGTGCTAGTTTACAGAAATTACATATAGGCAAAAAGGAAATATTGAATTTGGAGTAAGAATGATTGCTCTACTGAAGAATAATTTCATAGCATTTGTTCTGAAAATCCTTCTTACAGCATGTAAATCTCTTATGTAGGAGAGGAGACATTTGGAAATAAACCTACAAGATTTCTGTAGAATAGAAATCATATCTTTACAGTCCTACAGATTAAAAGATATTTCTAACACCAAACTTGTTCATGACTTCTTATTCCCTAAGCTTTGCTGGTTGAAATAGATGGGTCAGCTTTATTTTTGGATATAGCTGTTTTCTGGAACACTCAGGATTATGTCCAAAATGAACAGGTATATTTCTTCATTAGAAAGCACCATAAAATCTCAGAATGAAAAAATGCTCCAAAAAAAACCCCAAAACAAAACAAAACCCCAAACCCAAACAAACAAACAAAACAAAACCCAAAAAAACCCAACAAAATGAAACAACAACAAAAAAAACCCAAAACCAAAAACAAAGAAGGAAACAAACAAACCCCCCAAAACCCCCCAAAAAACTACATATAGGCTTATCCTCTTTATTCTACATCAACATCTTCGTTAGCATCAACGCTATTTCATATTTATCTTGGTGTCATTATGATCAGAACTGTGTTCCTGAAACTGCATAAATTCCTCTGCCTGTGAGAAGACACTGCCATAGATGTAAAATTCACTAAAAAATTTTACAGGAGCCTTTGGTGAGTAATAATTCACAAAAAGCTCTTGCAGAGGAATGGAAAAGTGACCACCAAATCACAAATTCTAAAAGCTGCCAGTAATGCAAGTCCCAGAGAGGGATATTCTCAAGAAAACATGTTGAAATCCATGTTAGGTGGCAGCAACTATTTAGAAAGGCACTTAGACCTGCAACGGAGGCACAGGGAGATTAGCACTCTGTAGCAGTATCAGTAACCCAAAAGTAAGAGTGATGGCTATCCTTAGCTTTCAGTACAACAAGATCTAATGAATTCTTTATCACTTATCACAGCACACCCATTTACTAATCTTCACTAACAGTCACACTGTTTTTCAGCTTAGGAACAAGATAGACAAAATGTACACAGGTGTTTGATGCTGACTCTTTTGTTTCAAACCAAGTTGCCTTTGTACCAAAGTGATGTTACTGCTCCTCCCTTGGTCTCGAGTGCACCACTTCTACTCCATTTCCATTTCAGACTTCCTCCCTTCCTTTTTACTGCCATTAGACCGGAGTTCCTCTGTGAACTGCAGTTACCAACCAGCCCAACACAGACAGAGCTGCTGCCTGAGCACCAGGGCTCTTCAGTGTGAGAAGCCAACTAGCCCAGGGCCTGCAGAATCAGCGGCATCTCTGACTTCGGGAAAACTCACCCACTATGCACCATTGATGCACAGCCTCTGGAAGGATCACTCATGCTCAGGCACTCTCAATGCTGCTGATGGATCAGCTGTCCCAAACTAGGGCAAAACACAAGAAGATCAACAAGGAAAAAAACCAAAGAACTCCAGCAGATACTTTCTGCACCTTAACACTCTCCAGACCTGGAGTACCAAGCAGTGCCAACAGGTTCTTCCTTTTTACTTTGCTCTGGCTGTCCACTGAGAGGGCATAACTGAAGCATAAGTGTGTTACTTCAGATATAAAATGTGGTGACTCACCTTGGCCAGCAAGCTTTCAGCTGTAGTACTTTAACATTTGTACTATTGTTTGTGGCCTTTCTACAGAAACAAAAAATATGAACGCGCACACAGAGTAGAGAGATAAATTTTGCACTACAGAACTTCAGGCAGAAGTTGATTTCTCCAGGAACCAGAGTTCCCATAAAATCATGAGAATGGAGAGATACTGGGTTACAAATGCTGCTGCACTGAGCACTGTGGAGTACAGCATAGGTACACTGCCTAATTTCTAGGTAAAGCATGAAATAAACCAACTGCATGCCTTTCTTCCAGTCTCCAAAACATAGAGAGTCCTTCAGCAGCATCAACACAACCAGTTCAAACAGCCTGGTCATTTAGGACTTACATTTAAATCTTACAGAAATACTTGAAGGACAGAGATGTTAAAAGGAAAGAAAATATTTGGGTTTAAATTGGTGTCCTCAAACAATGATGTGCAAAAAGGGAAATCTCATCTCAGTTTCTTGACCTGTGCATTAACACACACAAGTACATTCTCCCTCTTGCTGCTGATTTGTGAGTTTGTCGTGATGAAGCTGAAAGGGGCACAGATCCATCGCTTACATCCACACATCTGCACCAAACAGAACAACAGCTGCAGCAGCACTGAAAGTCGTCATGACACAGGGAGAAGGAAATCCACGCTCCTTCCATCTATTACTCCTTCCTCCACCTATGACCCAGCTATCTGGCACTCACCAAAAAACATGACCAAGCAGACGCTAACAAAGGGCTTAATCAGAAAATTTGTACCAGCATGTGACCTTCTGGCTCATAAACACCGTGTTGCCTCTGCAGAAGACTGGTCAAGGCGTTCACCAGCTCTGTATTACTCCTGTGGAACAGGGGAAAGAATGGGCAGACAAGCAAATCCACTGAAAATGAGTTAGGCAGAGTTTTTATCAAATGACTCAGAACAACAAGTGAATAACAGGGATTATGAAAGTACAGACACTGTTGCACGAGGCTATTTGTATGACTTGTGCTCCCCAACGACGCAAGAAATAAATGAACTGAGGACTATTGACAGCATACAATTCATATCTTGCTGCTTGCAATACAATTTAGAGGAAGATTCCAGAGATAGGCTGAGCCAGAGATGGAAAGTGACATGAGGCAGCTGGTAAAGAAAGAGAAACAGACTCAGTTGATTTTTTTTTTGCACTTCTTCTCCCCCAGAGAAATGGAAACAAACTGATTGCTAAAGGCTTATCAAATGGGACTTGTTCTTCCAGTGGTAGTGCTTATTCCCCTCAAGAAGCAGAGGAGTTTTCTGCATGACTAAGGCTGTCTTGAAGCATGGCTCCCCATAGCCACACATGAATCACTTGACACTAAGGAGCATCTTTCTCCACTGGCCAGACATAGGCTGTCATGAATATCAACTGAAACCCTTGCAGGACTTTTCATAGACCCCAAGGTAACTACACAAGCCTGAATTGCTGTTATTCCTCCTAATATATTGTCCAGCAATTAAATGGGACGAAGTTCTAGGCTCCATCACCAGGATTTAGGGCTAATATCCCAGAACATCACTCAATTTGTACACCAAAAGAACACCAATGTTGCCAAAGCCCAAGGCTTTTGCAGCACTTTTTGATCTGCAGATGCAAAAGCTGTCTGTGTGAATGTCCAAGTCTTACCTCCATTTCACAGGACTTAAAGTGCTAAGCACAGAGAGGAGGGACTCAGTAGTAGTTAAAATCTCTTTTGCATGGGGCACACAAGTGAAATGGTCACTCACTGATCATATCAAAGGAGTAAATCCCCACAAACCCTCAAGATTTCAATACACGTCAGCTGTAAGTCCACTTGCCTTGCATTTCCCATATCTGACAAAACCAAGTTCTTTCAACTTCAAAACACTTTATAGTCAAGTGATAAATACGTTGAGTAACAAGAGACAGTGAACAAATGAGAAATAGTTCAGATTAAAAGATGATCCAGTGAGCAATGCTGCCATCTTCCAGCACGGAACAGATCAACCCCTGTGAAGCAGTAGCAACCTGTGTCACTAGCATACATAAAACCTTTGATCCCTACTTTGCCTCTGGATAAAAAACTCTTCAGGAACGGATGGTGCTGCTTTCACTGACCTTGATTCTCCATCAGAAGTCAGGAAGTAAGGGAGGATTTTAAGTGCTCACATTCTCCTATCTTATTCTGAACAACCTTCATGGGACAACCTCAGGAAGAACTCTGCCTTAAATGCAAGAATTCCACTGAACTCTATGTTACACTGGTAAAATACTGGTAAATTTTGCACTTTCTAGTATGAGACAGCACTAAATGAATGCCTTAATCTTTTCCCAAAAAGGTAAGTTTTTGATAAAGTTCATGAGCACTTTCAGTCAATAGGGATCTTTTGGTCATTGGTAAAAGCCTACTTTATTAACTCTATTTTGTCTAGCCAAATACCTCCTGTAACTTTGACAGTCTTAATCTCTTCATTGTACTCCAGATAACAGAAAGGAAACTTAAGATCCAACAGACTATTTACCAAAATGTTGTTCTTATCTGGCATCTATCAGATAGAAATGATAGAGACTGATTTTCATAAAACATATGTGATTAATTTGTTATTCAATGAGTCTAAACAGAGGACATATCAGTTTTCTAAGCAACTGCTCCCCAAAAGAGGTGTTACTTCTCCTTTCATCAAGAAATGATGACAGCCAAAGTAGAGCCAAAGCTACAGCAGCAGCTTGAATGACACAGAAAAGGCAACAAGTATGCCAAGAACAATTGAAGCATTAGAGTAAGAAAGTATGAAATAACTCTTTCTTGGCCCTAATGACAGAATCATGTTTGCTTACACGCTGAAATCTTAGTGTCCATCCCTGATGTGATATTAAGACCTGCAATACTCTTCCTTCCCAAAAAAACCCCACACCCAACGCTTACAGACTGACCTAGCAGATGGAGTTTTAGACCCTGCTCTTACTTTAACTGGGGCTTATTAAAACAAGAACAACAACAACAACACCCCTTTCTTCTTACATTAATTACACAAAAGGTTATGAAATACTGTGCTACAGAGGCCACACAAATATCTGAAACAGTTTCTTTGATCGTTCCCACTTCTCTTTAAATCTTCTTACTGGGATTTCCTTTTGTATCTAATATGATCAGTAGCTAGAAAATCTCAGCCTTGGCTTTCTCCTTAAATCCACTTGTTTGCTACAGAATTTGCCTCAGCTCTGTCTTACTGCTCCCATAATGCTTCCAGTCTGGTCAAGTTACTAAGCTACTGAAACTCTGTGGATCAAGAAGGATCATTATGGAAACTGGGCAGGAAAACACCAATGCAGAGGCATGTTTTAAAGTCAGTGAATGTGTTACAGGCTTCCCACACTGGTTGTGTTACAAATGTGCCTCCTGAAGCCAGAAGCGCCACACAGCAGGTCAGGGTTTCTCCTAAATTACCTGCACTCTGCATAGCAGCACTGCCAAACGCCTCAAGGATCTGTTCAAGAGCACTTCAAAACTTCACCTAACTCGAGTGAGTTTGAAGCAAGGTTCCTGATGCAAAAGGGCAGGACTAGCTTTAAGCTGTGTTTGCTTCACTTCACATTTCCTTCATTCCTCAACTGCCTTTGTGTCTCTTTAGAAAGATTTATTCTCGGGCATATTTAAAGGGTATTAACCTATGCTTCCAGAAAGCAAATGTGCTCACAAATTGTTTCACAGAAGAAAAATCACTTTTGTCAGTTACCAACTCTTCCCTCTCTGATTTACGCTGTAGAGTTTACTGGCCTCTGCAAGCATCCAGCAAAATAGGAAACCATTGCTACAGGAGTTTTTGCAATCACTTCCTCTAACAAAGTGTTAAAAAAAGAGAAAATATCCCACCAAAACACAAAAGCCCCAACTTTCTGCTCCTGGGCTATCACCAGGGAAGAGCACTGAAATCATACCACGATGACATAGTACCACAGAAAATCATGGAAGAATACCAACAAATGTAATAGACTATTTCTCTTATCAGAACTGTGTTATTGGTTCTTAAACTTAAGAAAAGACTGAATCCATAAATGACATCCTGAAGCCCTTCAGATCACACTCAGCCATCTCTCTCCATATGATGAGCTCATATTCAGAGTTGAAATGACTGCAGGCATTAATAATGTGAAAATCTATAGAAAAGTATATGCTGACAAGGGGAATGTAGAAACAACCTTCAAATAAGCCTTTCTTCAATCAAATCCTACTTTTTATTTGAAATTATTAAGTTCTTTCATTCCCAGACTTCTGAAATGACTTCTGAGGATGACTTCTGTCATCTTATATTTCAATTCAACTAGTATGGATTTTATAGGTAATACTTTCTTAAATTAAAAAAAAAAAAAAAAAGCGCTTGAAAAATAATTATTTGTCATGACTGTTCAGTGCTTTGGAGTTTCACCATTTGTTCCAGACTTTTCATTCTGAACTTTTCCACTACTACCATTTCTTCTGATGCCCTACGTTTACCATGTTAGCCCTATGCTGTCAGAAAAGTGACGAAGCAAAGATTTAAAATAAAACTGTTCATAAGGGTCAACGCCTTTCTAAATCTCCTTGTGTTCTGACAGTTCTCTTTGTTGTCCAGTTTTTTGCAGTTAGGTTTTAACTTTAAAAACCCAACTGTGATTTCTTCTTCATAGAATGTATACAATATTTCAGTTGCTTTCATAAATGTATTTTGGAGGTAGATGAAGTAGCAACATAATTTCCTAGCATAGCCTCTCATGCTACTTTTAACTTTGTAGTTGAAGAAATGCATTTAGCCTTTCAAAATTTTACCTTTTTTTTTTAAAAACTTTGAGCAGAAGGTAAATAAACTACATGTTATGATCAAATAGTGTCCCAAAAAATTCCTTGTGTTTTTTTCAGGGAAACAAAGGCCTTTCCAGTAGTCAACAACTGTTAACACTTGTAGCATTTGGCTGCCAGACACAATCCAGCCTGGCTTCATAGCAGGCTAGTAGATGTTAATTGCTGTAGCCTTCCCTTTGACATCCAAACCCCACTTGTAAGTTCTATTTCAGATTTATTATTTTAATCTTTTTTTAGGACCAAACAGAAACACACACTTTCTTCTACTTTTTGTATGAAAAGTTTGGTGATTTTGCATTACCATGTACAGAAGCTACAAAAAAAAAAAAAACTTTAGGAGGACCCAAACACAACTGTTTCATAGAGTCAACTGTTTTTCTAGTTTATTTTGCTTCCATTACAAGATCAGGCCACTTTTCAAATACCCCAATAGCCTGCACAAACACAGGTAGGATCACGTTAGGCAAGTGAGCTTATTACAAACTAGATGGGACCCTAAAGATGGACAGCAGCAGCAGCAGCTCATGGATTAGCCATTTAGGAGGCAACTGGAGACTTTTTGGCAGCCCCAGGGTAACTCAGTGACAGCAGCACTGAGAGACAAGAGTCTCTTGTCCTGTCATACAACGTGGGCAGCTCCTTTTAAGTGTTGGCCAGAGCAGACCATATTCCTCAGGGTGACTGACCAGAAATGAAAAAATGGGGCAGTGTGATGGGAGCTGAGATTTATGGCTGCCAAAGGAAGGCTGACACACTGAATAAAATAATTTTAAATTGCTCATATAGATCACCAAGCTGTAAATTGAATGTGGCCAAATTNTAAGCAAACAAACAAAACCCCCCCCCCAAAATGTAAACGAATGAATAAAGTGTGCATAACATGCACACAAGTAATACCTTCATATAAACACTTGATATAGATCAGAAACATATTTAGAAACCAAAGAGATCTTATCTGGGTGTGTTAAGCAATCAAAGTTGCAACAGACCTATAGAAAGAGGCTGTGAGAAGTGGACCACCCCTTACCTTGAACTGAGGGATAATGAGACTTACAAAAAAGGGGAGTTGTACATGACAGAAGAACAGGGCTGAAAAAAGCTACAGACAAATCCACTAAGATCATCTGTGAAACAGATCTTTAAAAAAAACAAATGTGTCAGACTGAAGGTTTTTTTTGATGAAAAACACAATTAGCATATGGAATTTTTCTGGCACAAAGCATGAGCTGCAGCTAGAAGTTCATAAAAGGAGCTGCACAGATAATGCTTGCATGACAGACCTGGACTTCAACCAGCCCATGGTCTAGAACCTATGGTGTTTCACAAGCAGCTCTTAATGCCAGCAAGGAAGGAGCAAGGTGCCATGTCAAAAGGCAAAAACCACTTGTCAAGACATGCCCTGATGCCTTTTACATCTCAAGCATAGAAAGGGAATGGGAGATTTTTAGATTAGGCTATAAAAGATAAAAACACTGATCCACTGCAGAGGTGAGTTTGTTCCCAATAGTGTGCACTGGCCCCAGGGCAGCGTATAATCTGAGAACCACAGCCAAGAGTTTAGCTGCTGGATTTAGTCTGCTTAAAAAAAGAGAATTTTTATTTTTTTTTTAAATAGTTTTCTGCAGAGTTGGCACATTGACCAAATCTGAGCACGGTAATAGTATCAGCTATCTATGTCTCATGGGGAAACTTTGCATTTAGTCAAGCTGTAGACAATTAACAAATTACAGATTTCAAGGCTGTTTTACCTTTTCTGAGAGACTAACAATTTATCAGGAGCATATTTAATATTTTGTAGGCCAAAGTGGAGGTTGAAGAATTCAATAATTGTAATTAGATATATGTAGCTGCACTCATTAAAAGGATAAACCTAATAAAACTGAGTTAGGGGTTTTGGATTTTTTTCTTCTCATTAACACAATTCTTACAACTTTAAAGGCAAAATTTCTGTGTTAATAAACTGGGGGCTGGGGAAAGGGGGTAAAAAAACAGGGCGTTGCATTTAAACTAGGATGAAGCAGTAATATTTGACAATTTGGATATTACCCACCAGAACCTCAGCAGGAATAAGCTAGGGTCAATATAATGAGTTTGATGAAGCTTGTGTCACGAAAGCAGATTGAATTACACGTTCCAGCAACTGGCATAAAAAGGCAGCATTACCTCTAATTCTGAACAATGATTTCTTCCAGAGAAGCCCAACTTACATAACAATGGTGAGGAATACTGTTACCCACTTTTATAAAAGGGAAAACCAGGACACAGGGGGCTAGAGGGGATGTTAGCAAGATTTCACAGTTTCGAAATCAACAGAGCCTGTTTAGCAGCCAATTATCAGCTCAGTAAAGTTGCTTCCTAATACTTTTCATGTCTTATTTTAATCGTGATAATAATCTTGCTCAGTTCTTTAATTAAGAAACTTAAACCGAATATGCACAAATTTTTATAATTGGAAAGACAGATAATTTTCCTTGGAACAGAACTGCTACTGCTTCACATACATTTCATGGTAAAAGAACATTGGAAAAATTCAAGACTGATGATAATTAATACAGTTTGCCCGGATATTCTTTATCTCTGCCTTAGTGAATCAATGCATTTTCCTTTTTTGCTGTAAGGAATCCTTATTTTTCTTAATACTCAAACACTGACGACATGCAATTATCTGGTACTTGTTTCCTGCTCAGCAGCCTTGTATAGCAACAGAGACTTCTGAGCTATGCTTGTGATAAAAAATCATTAATTCTTACAGAATACATTATTTCAGAGTCCAAAGGAAATCAGCAGCTCATTGTTATTTCCTGCTCACCTCAAAAGTGCCTTGAAAAAAATGAACAAACGAATTGCTATCCTTCAATTTACCAAAAGAAAGCTCTTCAGAAGGATTGGAGTGACTACAGACACAGTGTCTAAAAATACTCACCCTAGTTATTCTGTCAAAGTGAGGGAAATGTCAGCTGGGTCACTGAGACTACAAAATGATTATCCATTATAATGTGAATATTTTATGTATTTTTACCTTTTCATCAACCTGTTTCATCCACATGTTGCAGCTGGAATACAACCCTCAACAGGCACTTTATGGTGCAAATAGCAAACACCTGCACTTCTAAATGTGCTGGTGGCTTTGCCATGGACTGTAAAGGTGTAAAATGAGGTCATTAATGCCTGACACAGTGGAGCATTTTGGGCTGTCATCAGTCGCATCCTAAGAGCAACTAACAAAATGACTGGAAAGCTTTTGACTGTTTATGATTAGCTCCTCTGAGGGTGACACAGTCTATTGCAATACATCAAGGCATATGGAAATTGGTTTGTGACTAATCAGTAAGTTATAATACACCTCAGCTCTGTGCACGAGGGACCTTTGTGTTCTGCATCATTTATAAACATAACTGGAGCAATGTAACAAAACTAATTGTATTCTTGGCATCATTCTTCATTGAGTGCTAGGAAAGTGCTTATTCTCTATTTCTTTAAATTTATTATTCAGCTCTTATAAATGAAATTAACTAACAGATTATTGTCTTGTCAACTACTGGTAAACGGCTATAATATTTGACATAAGATTTCATATCTATCCAGCTGTTTTCCAGGGTTTTCTCCCCTATTTACACCATCAGAATAACTGCTTTTCCATGTCTTTTTCTCACTCATATTTTATATATATATGTGTGTATACATGATAAGTCATAAAAGTAGGCATGACTTGTATTTTCTCTAAGAACACACATAAAATAGTCTGCTGTTTGTATGCATCAAGAATAAGCATCTTCTAACATACATACACAAACATTCTATCCTTTAACTTCTTTGCATATAGTGAAATATATTTTACCAGTTGGAGGCACAGCGGAGAACCCCACTGGAAGCAGAAAAGAAAATGTACCTTAAGTTTGCCATTGTACAAACATTATATAAACAGTTTACAAACATATATGATGAGACGTGGCCCTCTACGATTGCACCTGTTGAGACTTTTGGTTGTTCAGTGCTTTCCTGAACGAGAGAGTATAAGAAAACTCCAAAATATTTCAGGTATGTATTTCCAGATTATGTTCCAACACCACTTTCAGATCAATATATTTTAAAAAAGCCCCTCTGTCATTTGCTATTTTACCAGTATTCAAAGATTCTGTATATTTGTAATCTTCTTCGAAATACAAGTATAGGATGGGGTAACTTTGTGTCGACTTTATGATTCCCAAGCAGATCTTCTTTCTTTAGATTCAAATTATTTTTTTCCTAAATTCATGCATAAGCCACAATCCCACCTCTAGTTTATAATTCCCAAGAAGTATGATGATCACTGGATAACAGGGGTTGCTACTGGGAAACTAACAGGTCACTTGTGAGAGCAAACAGTTACGCAATCACGTTTTTCACTTTCCTCCTACTGAAGCCAGAGGGCAGGAGCAGGGCCAGAAGTCCAGTTCCACTGTACATGGACATGTCAGCACTTGGAACTGAAGACCCTGTAGTCTTTCTCTCTCCTCACTGGCCTTCTGAAGAAGTTATAGCCAGAAGCCTGCCATGACCTTTAAGGCTTCCCAAGTGTGAAGGTTCAGCAAGGAAAGCTTTATATGGAAACCAGAGGCCAGGTCCAACCACCCATCAGAAGATGGTGGAGAATGGCACAGCAGGAGAAACCTGACTGACCTGGCTACTGATCATGGGGCTGGTTCCACTTTCCACACGACTGAAGGCCAAGGACAGGCTGCACAAAGTCACTCGCTGAGAGGGGAAGAAAGGAGCAGGTGGAAAGAAGTGCCCAGCAGGTGTCAGACCTCAGCTCCAAAGACACCTGCCAGCACCCTGCACCGCTGCAGACATTTCCAGGGTAAATCCACGCTCATAATACACCAGCTGCTAAATCTGGGCCCTTTGTTTTCCCTACTATGCTAGTTTATCTTTGCTTCCTCCCCACAGCACTGTACTTTTGTTCTGTGCTGCATCTAACATTCCCCTGAAAACTCAGACATTAAGAAAGTATGTCAATGCATGCAGCTAAAATCACCTCAAATCTGGTGCACGTGTTACCCTGCACCTGCGCAGCTGCTTGTACATGTGCAACAAAGACGGTACTTTTATGGAACCTGCTGCCACATCCTTGTGTTTAGTTTCTCGCTTGAGAGAGACTGAATATACAACCACATGCAGTGTGGAGCCACGGAGGTAGAGCAATACTCTGGTGGGTGTCCTAAGTACTATTCTGCTAAAAACTTGGGAAGGAGGGTGAGCCAGGAGTCCCTGACTGGCAGGTTGTTCCCAACTCACATACCTTGTCTGTGGTTCCCATCCAGCAGCCAAAAATTCATATGGACAAACAAGTGGACCTCGCATCCTTTCAAAGAAGTCCCCCTGCTGCTAACCTGGGCATATTAAAGTACAGCTGGTTTCTTGGTCTCTCCCTCACCCTTCCCGTCCTACTGCACACTCTAGCAGCTCATGCATATTTTTCCATTAGAAGGGCCTTCCCTTTTAATTGCAGAAGCATTGGCAGGGATGGCAGAAATTTCTCATTAGCCTTCCTGGCAAAGGAGAGAGTCAGAACAGAGTTGTTTTTCCAGACTGGATATCAAGGGAGGAAACTCCACAGAAGTTTTTATTATTATAAAAACTGGGATCCCCGAGCTAGAGTCTCTCTAATATCTTTGCAGCTACTTTTTCTACAGACAGCCAGTGCTGCAGTGTCTGTTGCTTCCAGAATTATGAATAACTATCAGATATTCACAGCCCTATTTTCTATGAACAGTACAAAGATCATCTCCATAGCACAGGCAGCAGAGATGGGAACAACTCAGCAGCAACAAGCCCAAGGTACAGTCTCTAATGGCATGTCCTGTCTCTGTTTAAATTGATTATAATTGCAAGAGAGACAACACATCCTTTAAGGTTGTGTTTACAGAAGAACAGGAGTATGTTTCACAATGAACCAAAACAATCAGTTACTTGAATATGCCTAACTTCTTTTTTTTTGCTGTCCATCCTACAATAAAAATAAACATCCAAGATTTTGAAGCTGCTGCAGCTGGTAAGACAGAACACAGAAGAGAGGCTTATCCTCCCATTACCTATGCTTAAGTATATGCAGTGCAATAATGTTTCAGCTTCTGCTCACTTCAGAAGTGGTGGTTCCCCCTACATTAGCAGGATAACACACCACTTCTCCAGCATCACAACACAGACGCTGTGATGCATCTGACAAGGCTTCACGTTGATGTTTGTAAAACCTGTGTTATGACTGCAGCAGGAGAAAACAGTGTTTAATGTTAATGTTGCTTCCTAGAATACAGTTAAAAGGCATTAAGAGAGAACATATGCAGAAACACTACAGAATGTTTGTCAAAACACTGTCAATACAAAAAAATAGACGCAATGCTGAAGGAATCACGTCCTACATCAGTTACAGAGAACATTGTGGATCATCAAAACATCATTAAATCAATAAGTAGTTTACTTTGCATCAGTGAGCTCTCAGCACATCTACATGTCCAAGAAAACTCCTGCTATGGTTGTGTCCACTTCCTTAGGCAGCCACACAGCACTGTATTGCTTGGGATTTCAGCAGTTCCAATAAACACTGACTAAACATTTATACTTACTCACAAATTTAAGAAGTAAAATTATTTTATTCATGTAAGCCTCTCTGTTGCCAGATTTGATTCTTAAAATCTGCATTTGGGGACCAAGCTACTTCAAAACATTATTTAAGGTCATTATAAATGTAAAGATAAATCAAAGCATCTTCAAGAAAATCAACGTCCCCCTACATAGTCCAGATAAATGTTGTGCAAAGATACATTTATCACAAGTTCAGAAAACCAAAACTTTAAATTTTTGCCATGTTTACTGCATCTCAGCATTGAATATAACAAGGTAGTCCCAATCCTATGATTAAATCACACACTAATGTTATGAACTGAAAGAATTGCATTGCAAGGACAGTGATGCACAACACAAGGAATGAAGTCATCTCACTGTACTATCATGCACAACAAAGATATGGGTATCATCATTACAAATGGTAAAAAATAAAGCAATAAGCAGATTTACCTGAAGTAGTAACTGTGTTCTATTCCTGCTTTGTTTCATATTCCTTTCCGGATAAACACCCCTGAAGTATATTCCCCACTTTGCACTAATATTTTATTCACAGCATATGCACTCCTCATTATTAAGTGAAGAACCACAAGGTTTTCAGAAGGAAGGCAGAGGGTGGGGGGAACAGAAACACCCCCATTCCCAGCTCCCGCAGCTGAACCCTGATGCTGCAGGTGGACAGAGGGATTCTGCTGGAGGGAAGCGGCTCCTGTGTGTGCAGCTCCTGCGAGCAGCGCTCCTCTCCCCAGCACGCAGCAGAGCAGCCTGCACTGGAATAACGATGGAATTTCTCAAGTGCCAGTACAAGCCAAGGAGGGGGTGTCAGGGAAAGCACGGGAAGGAAAGGCTCGGGAAGCTGCCACTCTCTTCAGCTAAGGCATGCTGTGCATGTCCCTCTTTCAAAGGGATCCCACACAAGGATAGGTAAACCAAAGATTTTAAGGATCTGAGATACTGTGTAAGATCTAACACAGGGAGGTGGCTAAAATAACCAACGTTAGGGAATGCAAAATATTACATCTCCCATAGCAATATCAACACCTCCCTGTTACAGCTCCCGTAACGTGATGCACGTGTTGAGACAAACAGCAATATGGTGTGAGATAACATCTTCGGCCTGAAATCTAGTTGCAAAATCAGTCTTGCTACTACCCCTCCTCAAGATTCATTTGACACTTTTAAAATTTTGCTGGAATTTGCAGATACCATTTTCCCCAATGTATTCTTCGGTATTTTCTCTGATGATGAACAACTAAGACATTATTAACCCTTGCAGGTGCTTAGACAGTCCTGTTTACAGCCCATTACTGAACAGTAACTTAAGTGACCACAGAGATGAAAAATTACTCTGCATAAAAACAGCCAGCAAATCTACACAGCACATGTGTCAGACAATCAGACTTTTATCAGATATGTGCAAGGCTCATCCAGCCACCATGTAAGTAGAGTGTAAAAGACCTGCTGAGCCTCAGGCTGAGCATGAGGGTTATTCATCTGGCATCCCCTGCTGCAGCTCCCAGGTAGCTCCAGGGGCTGAGCTGACGTACAGTGTATGGCTCTGGCACTATCCTCCAGCCCTGGGGCAGGATCCTAGGCATTCCCTACATATAATCTCACAGGCAGCCCCAGCACCTGACTACAAATGCACCTTTTGCATTAAAAAACAGGCGTTGAATTGTTTGCTTTTATAAGTATTATTGGGAAGAGCAGACTGTTTAAGGGAACTCTAGTAAATTACTACAGTCTCTTGTCCATGCTGTCTTTAATGACCAGCCCTAAGGGATATGACCCCAATTTCCCCTCACCCATAGCTTTAAAACAACAATATTACTTACAACTAGTTGTTTTAAAAAAGCAATGGTAATGGTTATTGTATTAATAGTATTCACAATGATATAGTAATGACTATACTTTGTAACCCAGTAATAATAACTCAGAGAAGTTTCAGGGAGAATTTTCATCCCCATGTGGTTTATATATGCAAATGAAAAACACACTGACACATCTTATTATAATACTTGTCCATTTTGAACATGTATTTGGTGAAATCATCATATTCATGTTATGTTTTGGAAGATGAACACATCCTAGCCTGTACTGTTGCCACGACAAGAGACGAGATATGGATCCATCATGGGAGTGTATCCTCCACTTTGGGAGGTGGGTGTTCAATACCACTAAAATGGCATGGACAGTGGGTGGTGCAGGTTATAATTTCTTCCCTACATTATGTAATTAGTTCTGTCAATCCCGACCTTTTAAAAACTCAGAGTATAAGAAATAGAACAAACTGATGTATTTTTACTTATTGCTTCAATATTCTAGCATTTTAGAATCATATTTTCTGCTCCAAAGAGCTGAGAATCACAACTGTTTTTAAGAGAGAAGCCACTACTGTAGAAACTGAAGCTTTGAGGGAAATCACGACAAGATCCATAATAAAATCATGACTGCCAGCAATATCACATATCATGTGAAGAAGAAACCTCCTCCAATGACATCATGTTGTCACTAAACACAAACTACAGCAAGTAATGTGAGACCATGAGTGTCACGTTAGTGTACAACAGAGCCTGGCTGGGACACTTCTGGATGGGGAAGGGGCTTGTGAGGGGACTGACACACAAATATCAGCCCAACAGGCAGTGCCTGCTCTGGTGACAGCTGTGAGAAAAGGCAAACACAACTGCTGAACAATCTTTCAAAAGAAGAGCGCTCCCTCCAGGCTGAATGACTCTAACAAGTCGGGATTAGGGAAATTGTGAGCTCAAGGCATTTATATGCTGCTTTCCTTCACAGCAGCCAGTTAACAGTGGGTATCCTGGTCTGCTTCTACATGCAAGCACAGTAGTGCATGGCTCCAACCAGTACTGACTATTCTCTCTCTTAGCTCCCGTAGATCTGCATCTCTAACCATATGTAAGATCTTTGGCCAGACTCCCAACAGCAGTGCAGACAGATCTCGCAGGGAATCAACTATTCCAAAACTTGCTATGTGCCTGAAGGCCTGAGCATGAGCACACCTTGCAGATCTGCAGGCCCGCTGGTTGACAGACCATGAGCTGGCTGAGCACATCTCACTCTTGGGCCACCCACACAAGCACAGGACATGCCACACTCCTGCGTGAGTGACATCAGCATCGGCAGGAACAACACTCGTAGGAGTCCTAATCTCAGCTCTGGAGATGTGATAGGTCTGACACTTCAAAAAGAGAAGATTCTCGTCAGTATAGCTCCCTGTTGTACACTATTAACACAACGGCCAGTAACATCCACCCCTTTGTGAAAATTAGGCTCCTCAGATCTGTACATGAGAGATTAAGTGGTAATACTGATGTGAATCCCTATTGTTACGGGGTTGGAGACCCCAAGGCCTCCAACAAAACACAGAGAACTATACAAACAAGAGGCATTCCTTGCCTAGGGGAGCTAATCATCTAAATGAAAAAGACAGGCAGGGAGTTGGAGGGAAAGCAGAAGCACAGAGAGGTGAAAGCAATTTGCCCAAGGCCATGCAGCCAGTCAGCAAGCAAACCAAAAATAGAGGCTGACCCCTTGATTGTCAGGCCATTGTTCTCTCCACTAGACTGAGTCTCCCATGGTGAATGTGACATTAAATTGGTATTTCTGTTTTGCTGCTGTCATTTTTAAAAATAAAGCATGATGACAATGTCACTGTACTGAACTGCTGTAATCAAGGCCACACAAGCACTTTTAGAAACAATACTGTGGAAAACTCTTGCTAAGAGAAGAAAGCAAGGCCCCCGGACACAGGGACTGGAAAGCATACCCTGATTACCAGCTACTGCTCTGCCAGGAGAGACAAGGGTTACTGCAGTGTTGAAGGCTCTATAAGCATCAGTGCCTTTATGAGAGCAAACCCTGGACAAGAAGTGTACCTCAAGAATGCAGCTGAGGGAAGACACCATTAGCAACTGAGAAAGGATTTGGCCCTGCAGGAGACTGTACGGGTGTCTGCAGCAGCTCTCAAACTGACAGGACAAATTCTGTGCAGAACGTGGCACTGCACATGAACTATTGCTGACAACTGATCAAGAACCTGGCTGCTCTGGACACCAGCCTGCAGGGTGCTTGTCCCTCTAAAGCACAGGTTTTCAGTCCCCATAAATGCCACTTTAAATGCAGTAAAGTCTTCCAAAAGACCTACATCTAGATTTTTAAAGGGCTGCACCGGTGTCACTTCAGGCAAACGCAAAACAAGACTTCCACCAATGTACGTGTACCTGAAGTAGTTCTTCAGATAACCCTAATGAGCTCATGCCACAGTACTTGGAGGGCTCAGCAGGAGGAACAGCCACACACGCAGCCCTCATGGAACAGGAATTCAACTACCTGCATTCCAACAACTTTTCTTGAGTGCATCAATAATTTATTACATTAATTCCAGAACAAAATCACACAGAATTCAGTTTTTAAACACACCTTCTTGGTACTACATACTCAGCCTTCATCCACCAAACTGAAAGGTAGCAAATGTTTCTCTGATCTTCAAGAAGTGCAAGAAGGAGGATTTAGGGACTACAGGCTGGTCAGCCTCACCTCAACCCCCGGAAATGTGATGTAGAAAATCCTCCTGGAAAGCATTTTCTAACACATGAAAGACAAAAAGGGAGTAGTCAGCATGGAGTTACAAAGAGGAACTCATACCTGACCAACCTCATTGCCTTCCTCAATGAGATGACTGGCTTGATGGAAAAGCAGAAATCATCAGTAGAGTCTGACAGCTGACTGCTTGGAAAGCAGTTTTGCCTAGAAGGACCTTGGGGAACCTGCTGGAAAAGAGGCTGACCATGAGCCTGCACCACACCACTGTAGCAAAAAAAAAAAAGAAGGTAAAACAGTATCCTGACCTGCATTAGGATAAGCAGCATCAGCAGATCGAGGAAAGTGATCCTTCCTCTCTACTCAGTGCTGATGTGGATGCATCTGGAATGCTGGGTCCAGTTCCAGGTTCCCCAGTACAAGAAAGACAAGGACTTACTGGAGAAGTCCAGGGCAAGACCACAAAGATAATTAAGGAACTGGACCATCTATAGGAGATGAAGAGAGGCTGGAAGACCTGAGACTATAGGGGAGAAAAGAAGACTAGTGGAGGGATCTTACCAATGTGTATAAACACCTGATAGGAAGAAATTAAAAAGAGGGAACCAGGCTCTTCTCAGTAATGCCCAGTGATAGGACAGGAGACAACAGAGGCAAATGAAAACACAAAATATTATATCTAATACCAGGAAAACACTTATTTTCCATTTGAGGGTGGTGCAAGAGTAGAACAGGCTGCCCAGAGAGATTATGGATTCTCCACGAAGACATTAAAAGCTTGGCTGGATAGGTTCAGGGGAAATCTGCTCTAGCTTGAACAGTGGGACTACACAAGATGGTCCCAAGAGGAGATTCCAAGGTTGCTTCCAGCCTCAATGACTCTCTGATGAGCTGGTGCTTCAGTACACAAACAGCACAGTTTGCTCGCAATGACCCAACTACAGCTGGTGCAGGTGTATGCAAATATCTCCCCATGGTTTCTTGGTGTGCTTTCTCTCCTGCCAACAACAGATTGCATCAAACTGAAGAATTTAATTCCAGTCTTAAGACTTAGAAGTGACAAGTAATTAATTCCTTAATAAACTGTGGTAATTTACCTTTCTATCTTGTGTCCTTGTGACAGCTGCTGTGAATATTCTACTCCTTTCCACCTTTGGGCATGTGAACTGCACTCATTTACCTCATTCCCTCTCTAGAAGTGAAAAAGCAGAAATTAAACTGAAGGCAAGTATCTAGCTGTGATTTCATTATAGAAAGTAGAGGATACTACTTCACAGAAGTAATCATGTCTGGCACAAAACTCAGAGAAATTTGCAAAGGGAGAATGAAACAATGCAATTTAAGATATTGCAATCTACTGTTAATACAGGAAAGGTACAGACTCATTCAGACACTGACAGTGACAGAATTCCTTAAGTGAAGGAAGGAAAGTATTTTAAATACTTATTTACCAGTGTTAAAGCATTCTAACTTTCTTAAAATATAAGCTGACAGATTTCAGCATATTATTAAATAAAAATATTTAATGTTTGATCCTCCCTTGGGGAAAGAAAGAATAAGAAAACTATATTTCTGAAGAGTAAAAATTCCACTATTCATAGGCAGACTTGATCAAGAAATCTAGATTTGTAATGCATCTTACAAGTGAAAATATGGACTTCTGTAGTATGATGTACAATGCTGGTATAGCAAATGGTCTTAAGATTCAGTAAGTCAGACACTATAACCTCTGGTTATGGCAATTCTGGCTTCCTCTTGTAATCTGTACAGCATGGCAACAGTTCAAAACACAACACTGTCAAATAGAATTGAAAAAAAAAGCAAGCTTTGGAAATTTATGTAGTGTAATTTCCTGGAGGAAAAAACCCCAAAACATTAAAAGCCCTAGTAAGATGGCAAAGGTAACAAAAATGAGGTTTTCCAACACAGATGAATATCATAACACAGATCAGTATTAAAGTGAGAAAACAGAAGCTGTGTTTTCCCTTCTCTATGCTCTAAGTCCACCGGATTCTTAAGTCACACATGGATTTTACTTCACTATAGTTAAAATTTGCACTTTCAGGTCAACACTGTTGTGTAAGCAAAGAAAGCAAGTAAGAGCATTACCACAAAAAACAAACCCAAACTTAATTTTGGGTTTCTCGTGCTAAAAGCAGAGTGCGGCTCATCTATTAGAAGAATTAGTACAGGAATGGGCATACTTGATTATGGCAAAGCAAAGTTCCTCAGGACTTTTGGATGTGCAGCACTCTGTTGGAACACTAGTTTCTAGCCAGAGAAAAGGTCAGTTACTCCAGGCACAAACCCAATCTGCCAGCAAAAGAGGAGAAATATGGATTGAGATTTCACAGTACGAGTCCCAACAGGTTTTTAAAATGCCTGTGCATACACTGTTCTACCTGTAGGTGGACTGTTTTGCCCAGTATCATAGAAAATTATTAAAAAGATGATCACAACTGAGTATTCTTCTACTAGAAGAGAACATAAGCATGAAATCGTAAATTTTCATACTTTCCTCTATACAAAGCTCTCTGCAAGAACTACCCCTAGCCATATTGTTGTATGTCTCAAAAAAATTAAGTGCAACACCCATGAGGACAGCAATATTTAAAGAGTTCTTTGAGAAACAAAATAGGTTATTCTTTATAGATCTCTAAAACTGCAGGCCTCCTTTGGAATTAAATTAAAAATGCAATGGCTTTAAAATAAAATATTCAGCATATAATGTCTGCAAATTGAAGAAGTACAGCTCAGACATCATGTCTGACCACTACTTAAAAGATCGTATTTTGTACACGTACTGTATCAAAATTGCTCCTTTGGGCCAGGAAATAGTATAAATATCTCTTTATGCAGGGTATGTTTCATTAAGTAATGCTGACATGAAGCTTCCATGTTAGCTCACACGACTTACGAAAAGAGTTTCGATATGTGTATGCAACAAATTTTGTTTAAAATTACCTTCCATACACATATATAACTATAGACATATATATTTATTATTTAAAATTATTACATAATTGCACTATAAACACACAAAAGATCCTGTTAATATATTTTCACATTAGAGTGGTATCGATCTTGTGCTTGTTGATTAAGCATCCTTATAAACAGATGATTACTGATAACCTGATAGTTATCAGGTTATCAGATATAAACTGATAACCTAGTCAGCAAAATTTAAAGAGAAGTTGGCAATACTTTTAATTCAAACTTCAATATGGTCTACTGTTTCCAATGTCACCTTTAAATTCAGAAAAGGCAAATCTCTCCCACTACTAAATTTTCCCTTTTGTGGTTAACACTTAATTGATCATCAGGAGCAGTAAAAGGATCTTGAGTTCAGCCTGGCTTGCAAAGACAAGAGAAGCCACACTCACATAATCAAATAATCCATGCTGGAATAACTCCCAGCTCTGTGTTAATTAAGGTTATAACCTGATTTTCAGGCTTTAAAGGAAATTTCCACTGAAGGCTGTGAGGAGAAAAGCAAGCCACCTTCCAGAAGGAAAACAGCACTAGAATTTGCTATTCAATATCACACAGGATTTCTGCAGCAAGTCCATCCATATTAAGTCCCTATCATGCCTGACAACAGAGAAAACAAGTACAGAGATAATTTCTGCACAGAAAAGCCTAAAGTGTATGAACAATATGCAGAACAATCTGATCTACCAAAGCCTTGATGGCTGTTCTAAACCACAGCACATGGATGGCTCCACTATAGCAATGTACTCCAAGATTTTAATTAGGCTGCAGTCAAAGGAGTGGACTGGGTTTTATTGCCTCAAAGAGTACATCTTACAACCCCAAATAAATCCCCGATCCCCACTATGAGAATAGAAATTAGGAAAAAATGTGCTTGAAATGGAAACAAGACTCTTGCTTTCTGCTGTATCCCAGCATCTGCTGGTGTTTTAATGCTTTTCCAGCAAATGAAAACACATTACAAAAACAGGCAGAATTAGAATAGAAAGCAATATGGCTCCAAGGCAATGTGACACCCTTATGTGGTGGCTCCCTCGCTGAAACCAACTACTTAAGTGTAGAGAAAGATAAATATACCCTGTAATGCAATTAGCTTCTAAGCACAAAAGGGGTACAATGATCAGAAAAAGATTTATTGGCATCACCAATGAAAGTACACAGTAAGAAAGGAAAATACTCATCAGTGGTAGGAAGTGTGTCCCTACCAAGTTAACTAATTACAGGTTGTCAGGAGGTGGGCAGGTAAGATCTGAAGTATATTATAAACTGGCTTATAATTAACTGTTAGTCTCTTAAGATTACCTGACATCTCCATCTGTTTTTCATTACTTTGATAAACTTCAACTCTTTGAAGTGTGTTGTGCTGGGAATTTGCCTTACATTAAATATTTAGAAAAAAATATCAATGTTGTTCTGCTAATCTGTTGTTTCTAAGGGTGACGCTAAAGAACAACACACTTTTCACATATATGGAAACATTAATCTTCAGATTTTTTCCTTGAGATGCTTTGCTTTTTCATGTGTTGGAGGACGACTTCTGAAAGACACCAGAAAGTTTGTGCATTTTCGCTCTGTGAAAACAAAAAAAGAAACCTTGGCAAAACTATATGATTTTGAGAAACCACAGCAAAGTTTACAGAGACTTAGCAGCATGGTGTGACTTTGCCAACACACTCTATATAAAAATAAATGCTCACTAAAGCACACACCCTTGCAAAGGCAGGAGCAGAGCCTGAGTCATCTGCTGTTGACAGATCTCTAAGAAACAACTTGACAAAGCATCGCGTTTTACTCTCGGGCTGCCTCCCAAAGGGCAACAACCACCTGCTGCTCCTCTTGCCTCGAGTGACGAGGGCCTGCAAGGTTTGCAGAAACAGGCAGACACTGCTAAAGATGCACATAGGTCTCAGTCCAGTAGCACTCAAAGAAGACTTCTTTTGGTTTGTTCTTTTCATTTCAAGAGGACTACAGAAACTGTGAAGATTGCTGTAAGGGAATGTAAGCTGTGCCTCCAGGGCAATTTTCGGCTTATTGACTACATTACTCTCAGCTTCTGAAACAAATGAAACAAATAACGGCTTTAACCTCTAGATAGTCCTTTTTTCTCCTCTGCAGTGGGACCTCAACAACTCAGATGTCCTGTGGGCAAACCAGTGAGAAATCACAGACTGAAAAGAATTTACAATGCATATGTTTGAGTTCTCCCTTCACAGTCTTCTTTCTTAATCGTTGCAAGACACACTTTTCATGTGGTCATCGTTGCAGCCTACAATGCTCTTTGAATACCTTTGTGTCACAAAATACTTAGAGCATTAGATTGTGTTTAACCAATTCCAGTGATTTTCTTTTTGCAGTCCTCAAGATTCTACAAAATGTGAAAAATGTTTTTAAGAAACATTAAGAGCAAAGAAAGACAACTAGATCATTACCAATGCAAAGAGCAAATCTACTGTATTAGCTGATAAAATATAATGTTGGTAAAAGTAACCAGGAGCACTAAGATTGACCTGAACTGTATATTTTCTCAGTAATAACCAGCTCTTATATTTCAAGGTAAAGCTAGTGAATAGGAAAACAGAAAAGTGAAATGTTACCAAGGATATATAATCAAAGACCAATGACAAATAGAAAGTCTCTGGGAAAATGGCTCAAGTTTTAAATAGCAGGTATCCGGTGTAAGCACAAAATCATAAAGAAAGGAATTTCTCTGCAGAGTAAATTGCATTTTTCTTTGCATTTATTTACTTGTCTGTTCATTTGCTCTGCATTTCGTCAGTACCTGAACTATTATTAATAAGCTGGAATTCCTAGTATTTTTGCTGGGAAATGAATTGCCAAAATTGTCTCCAAAAATCTAGGAATTTTTTTACCCCTTCTATATTTTCAATATTTTAAGCCTATTTAAATCTAGCACTGCAGTCAAGAGTCTGTAGAAGTAAATTTAAGTTAAAAAAAACAATAAAAATATGCAAATTTGTGTCTTTTATCCCAAACCCACCAAACTAAAAGGCCAACTTATATCTCAAATGGCTCCAGCCACATTAAGGTATGTACCTGTAAGGCAGAATTACATAAGCAGCTAAAAGCAGCACCAATCATAGCCTGCAGTCCTATAAGACCCACAGTCCCAGGTTCTTAAAGATTTTTAAAGAATATTTTTCATTCCTACTCATACTGTACTCTGCAGTTGTGGTTCATTTGGGAATGCAAGATGAATATGTCGATACTGAATACAGCAGGGATAGCTCAAAGTCGCTGTCTGCCCCAGAAAGCATTGAGATCTACTCCCTTTAAGAGATCAGTGAGTAATGTGCATTTTAAAAGACTGTCCTGCTGAACAGAAGAGTATAGGGGAAGTAATTCTGAGACAGCAAAGGGATTTTAAAAGCTTCTGTCAGAGATGCATTATGTCTTAATACCCCACTGAAAAAGAAACTTTCATTATAGAGAATGGCAGAAAAAACATGTCCTAAGAGGAAATTCCCCATACATAACAGAAAGCTTCAGTGATTTAGTGAAATGGGAAGTTTGAACAATTTGCCCTGTTCTGTCATTATGCTATATTATGGAGAGAAATTCAAATTAATCAAGATACTTATAAAATTTTCAGAATATTTACTTCAAGCCCCCAGATGTATTTGTTAATCTTAGCAGCAATATGGAGGATACCTCTTGTGAAGTATTCCTCTTGTGGAGCTCTGCTTCAAATATTTAATTAATTTTAACTTCAGTTATAGAAGTACAAACAGTACTGACATAATAACATCAAGTAAATTTCACAGATGATGTTAATGAATATTTATTTATAGTTCATATTTATTTATATAAGCTAAACCAGGACCACATGATCCCACTAGATATATGCATGCTGACTCTGAAAGGCAAGCTTGGTTTCAGGGTGGTTTTTCCTCCCTCTGACAGCACTGTGGATTTTTAATATCTTTAATTAACACTTCTCATGTTGTTCTTGTAATGAGGCTAAAGAGGCTGTGAATACACAGAAAAGCCATTTAGACATGGTACTTTTACACAAAACTAAATCCTTGGCATCAAAGGAAACACAGAACCTGAAATTACATTTTGCAGAGGCTTTGTATAAACAACCAGTTAAAAGGCTCTAAGTATTTTCTTATCTTTCACTGCAAACTTATGAAAACAGAAGTAACTGGAAGAAAATATTGAGATACTTTTGGAAAAGTAGATTGAGATACTTTTGGAAAAGTAGAAAGCTAGGCAACTCACCTCATGGGAGGAGCTTATTATCTCTTGGAAAAAAATTTTCTGTTGCAAACCCAGACTAACTTAACTATTTATCTAAAAAAAAAAAAAAAAGTGAGATGGTACAGCTCAGAAAAAGCAAAGCTCATTTAAATCTTGATGTCAGCTTGAATTAATTTATTTCAGACCTGTGGCAATATCCCCTGACACTGCAGGTTTTTTAATTATTAGGCATAAAAGCAGCAGTCTAATAAATCCCAACAGTAATGATAATAGCAGAAGCATTTTACTTTCTGCAGACTCTCAGAGGCCATAAATGCTGCATTTATTCTGAGGGCAGCGTTCAGATCGAGATGAATCTACAGAAGCATCTGGAGACAATTATTCAGCTAGAATTAAAAGCAGAACAGACCTGTGAGATCTCTGAGATCTGAAAGGAGCGAGCCTTTGTGCTCTGGAAACAGAACTGTGCCAGGGCAGGGGCTCTGAAGATTTGTTATGTGGGTTTTGGTACCAGAGAACTTTTTACCTTTTCTAGGAAGATGGTGCACTAATGAGAGCAAGCAATTTTAAATGAGGAAAGAAGAATATTTTCTGCTTATCTTCCATGTATATCAAATAGGGAAAAGAGCCAACCAACCAATATGTTGCTGTTCTGACGGGATTAGAAAAAGTCACATCACAGAGAAGCAATAAAGATACTTAGCACCTGGTTCCCCACCCCAGATCTCTTTAGATTTGCCAGAATCTTTGCTACCAAAGGCAAAAGACATTTTTAGCAAGAAAAAGCCTTCACAAAAGCATGGTTAGGCATGCTTCCTGGCTTGCCTTAACAGAAACTGCCCACTACTGAGGAAGTTCTGGCTAATACAGAATCCCAGTTAAAAGCATTCTCTGATTAAGCTAATTCTTTCCCACCACATAGTGTCTGAATTTTTTTTTTCTCGCAAAAAATTTGGGAGGTTCCATCGATAATGCTTAAATAACAACCTCCTCGATACACAAAGCTCATCTGCAGAATGATCCAGATCTTACTAATGAAGGGCAAGATTCATGTTTGTTACATGCTGATTTTCTCTTATGTGTAACAATGAAGCTAGCTGAAACATGCAGGATGAAACATGTAGGATCTAAGTTAGCTCACTCTGTATCTACAAGCCCTGCTAACAGAAAATTACTTGCAGAATCCAAATTCTCACTTATATAGTAAGCTCTCATTCCTGGCCCGGCCGCCCAGGTGCATCTTTGTAAACTTCATCTGCTGGTCCTCCCAGAAAGGACAGAGGAGCTGCTGTTTTTATAAGTACACCCATATCTGATTTCATGAACAGGATTTGCTGTGATTTAAAAAACCCCATCACAATGGATCAGGCTACTTGTGAAAAATCTCATAATAAGAGAATTTTTAGAGTTTATTGTATCAGCTGTCCAATTTCAACCAAATCAGCTAGCCCTGGACACAAACCTGAAACAGCCTGTTAATTAGAATGTGTGATAATGTCTATGTGCTAACCAGAAGAAGCACACTTTTTAGATTTTTGTTTCACTATTAAAAAAATTATTAAACCCATGAAATCTAGCAGCTAAAGACAGCTACTACGGAGGAGGTGTTTCCCTTCGCTAAATGCAAGGCTTTATTTTTATGTTTTGGTTTTTTTCTGATCAAGATTTCCCATCTGCTGTGTTCTCCACTGAGGAATTTTCCAGTGAGATCTCTTCAGATTTCACTTGTCAATCATTTGGACAGGAAAGGCTGCTTTTCCTACAGGTGTCTCTCAGGTTCAATTGCACTGCCTTGACCATTGAAAAAACACACCACTGCAGTGTGAATCAACTTTTTAAAGTCTACAGTGTGGGGTTTTTTAATCTGAAGCCAGAAACCCCAGCTCTGTGTCCCCACCATCCCACTGTTTTCCCATGTTACAGAACACAGGGAAGCAAAATCTGAGGCATTTTGATGCCTTTCTGACCATGGACCTACCTAGTGGGTAAAACAAAGTAACATGCTCTTCTGCCTTGGAAAGCCTTTCTTCAGACTCTGGCCAAAATAAGGCACAGTGCACACAGACACACAGTAAGGATAAAAGAGAAAATTAGACTGGAGATTTCCTGCTTGTGATAGATGAGATGAGGCTCTGGACTGTGATCCTGACAGAGGATGCAGAAGGAGAAAAGTTTTAAAATGTCTGACCTAGTTAAGTGGATGGTCTATCTGTTGTTTATCATTCAAGACACAGCAAGATTATCAGAGCCTGGAGCCTTCCAAAACCCTGATTTCCCATATGGAGCCTGTCACATCCATGGTTTTTATTTGAACACTCCAGGTCTGTATGACAGCTGGTAAAAAATCAAAAATATATATAAAATCCACATGAGCTTTATCAAGGTAGGGATTGCATTTCTCTCATAATGGAGCAAAAAGGGGAAAGCCAGAGTGACCTACTCAATACTAGATGGTAACCACCTTCTGTGCAGGAAGCAGAATCCAGGTCCACCTTCTACTTCCTCACCTGAGGAATTCTGTCACCTACTGAGTAATAAAAATATTTCCTCCCTTCATGCACTATAAAAAATAACTATCTACAAGTCCTCATATGTATCTGTGATGTAGGATATGTAGAGATATGGAGGAAACGCTCTTCTCCTCCATAGCAGAAGCTGTGTATTAATTTTCTACCTTTAAATATACATCCAAGTTATGTTTTGATTTGAAGTCCTTCTACCCTTCACAAACCATTCAAAGGCATTTGAAATGCACAGAATCAGCATCAGCAACCATCCAGGAAAATGGAAGTGTCCAAATAATTTTGAAAGACACAATGATGCCTTCATAACTTAAATGAAAATTGTGCAAATGTCAGACAGCTCATGAGATTCAACGCAATTCAGAAGTCATTGCCTGGCTTCAACAATGCGAATGCATACATTCACTTTGTATTTAACAAAGTAATTCTGACACTTTTCAGCTTAAGCAATGCTGCAATGGCAACTTTTCAATGTGCCCTTTAATAACTGGAGTGGTACATGTGAACTGAGTGAAGCAGAATCTTTGTGTGACAGGAGCTAACAAAGCCCACGAAAAGGTTAAACCATGCACTCTTTTATAAAATAAGAGAGTTCAGAAGTGGTGCTGATCTGTGTTTACATCCTGGTAGCACCCATCAGCTGTTCTGTGTGCCTGAGACTTGGGCCAAATTTAGAGATCGTTCTTTCCCAAGAAGCCCTACACTTAAAGGAACTGCCATCATCATCTATTGTATTTCACCAAAAAAGACCTAAGGCATGCAAATTTTAACAAAGCTGCCCTTAGACAGAAATCATGTGAAGGAAAGTTGGGAGCTATTTCCTGACCTTCAGAATTTCAAGGCAGTAATTTCCTCACATGGGGCTCTAATATCAGTAACTGGTGCATCTGAGCAATGGCAGCTGCAGGAAGGATACTGCCAAACTTGGAGCAAACCTTCCAGAGGTGACACATATGCTCATTTAGCACAATGCTCTGTATCCCTTTGAAAGTCAGCAGATTTAAATAAAGCCTGCGAGGCTGAAGTCCTGGCTGTCTGAGATCAAAGAGGGTTTCTGTCCCAAAACTCCCTCAATGTTTTTCACATCCAGATTACTCTAGATGCTGTTACTGTAGCTAGTCCATGCTGATCACCTGAGAAGCTTATTTGGCATCCATTAATCCTATCAAAAGTGAGCTGTTGCTAAAAAAAAGGTATCACAAAAGTGATATCACTACAAAGAGTTCAATAAGCATTGTTTTTGAATTTACTTCTGCATTTTCCTCAGGCTCTTGCTGCCTCTGCAAGCCCTGCACAACCTGCTGTGAATCACTTGCTCTGTTCCACCTTGGACCTCTCCTATCACCACAGAGGAGCTTGGTGGAGCCCCAGCCACTACAGCCCTGGGGGCTGGCACAGAACCCCGACACCTGAGGAGGAATAAACAGTGTCATTTTTCTGGCT
>WEKY01045014.1:17217-38858 GCA_013390045.1 Picathartes gymnocephalus | reverse complement strand
TATATATATTTTTTTTTAATATAGAATTTTGATAAAGCAGTAGGACTAGTTAATGAAATCAGCCAGTTCCTTAAATAAGGCTTTGGAATCACTGTAAATCAATTAAGATGAAAAATGGTTGGAGAAGAACTCTATAACAGAACAAATGAAAGTGAGATTCTGGAATTAATCAGGACATATGAGGAGAAGAAAAAGGAGACAGTGTTGAGAGAGAAAATAAGCATTGCTCTAAATAAAAAGTACATTAATATATGCCAAAGAAAATAGTTATAGACCAAGTGCACTAATGTTGAAATGCTCAGAAATGTAATAGGTTTTGAAAGCAGTTTTTCAATGAAATTGCTGTACCACCTAAGGGCAAAGTTGATAACTATCTGCTACAACCCTTAAACTTTAAAATACCTCTCGGTGCATGAGATAAAAAGAGAGAGAGCTGCAAAAGAAATGAAGCCCATGTTTTCTATAGCTTCCTGGGTGTTCTAGTAGCTTGGAAAAGCTGCAACTCTGATATTCCCATTTACAGACTTATATTATTTCTCAGCCACTGTACTTTCCCAGAACTTGTTACAGGAGTACGTAGGAAGTGCCTGCTGGTTGAAAATCCACCTGTCTGTAATCTACTTTTGATCATTCAAGGCATAACTGGGTATCTAACTAATATCTTTGTTTAATGAACGGAGCATCCTATGCCTACTTATCTCAGAGGTACTGAGAGCCTTTTACCTCTCAGTAACATAGAAGAAAGCTGGCACCACCTTCCTTTGTTAGGATTTTCGCATTTAATATAGGCACCTTAAATTTATTTGTGAGGAATGGACTACATTTTTTTCAAGAACAAAATGAATTTAAAATTTTTATCTGGGGTACTTTCTTTCCCATTTATTTTCTTTTCTATGGTTTATTTAATTTTTGATTATAACAAACAATTATGTGCTCTTGTGATATGTCTAGTCTGACAAGAAGCATACAGGACAAAATATATTTCAAATACTATTTTCTTTCTCCTTACTAAAATTAATCTACCTTTAAGGTTTGCCTGAAGGGAAATTTGTCTCTAATCCAACAGAGATTTTCTTTTCCAATTGAAGGTCTGATCCAGTAAGTCAATCTGTAAAATTCATGTTTTTTTGCGTCAATAATTTTTAGACTGTGTACACCCAGTTTACAATGAAATTATGAGGGTTTTATTTCAAAACTGCCAAGAATACAGTAATTTGAATCAAGGTGATTTCCATTTTATGCATCTTCAGAGATGACACAGAGTCTGTTAGCCAAGTCTCATGCTGCAGCAGTGCAACCATTTCAGTTTGTCTCCAAAATGCTCATTGAATTTACAGGTCTTGCACAGAGCTGTTGCTGTTTATAATGATACAGAGGATGGAATAGGGTTCAGCCATGTTGGTTCAACGGTTTTATAAAAGTAAAAGGATCAATTAAATCTGAATTTCTGGCAGTTTTGTGAGATAACAGCACAGATTTGTGAGGCTGGAGAGTGTTGTTTCTTTATTTAGTTGGGTATAATCCTTGATGAATGGATGTTTGAGAAGTTATAGGGGTGTACCAGTTTAACTTGAAAAAGGAATGGAATTTGGTAATAATGTAGAGTGGGATAACACCACCTTTTCATTTGCAGAGATATGATTTAAAAGTGTAATCTCTTTAAATTGTAGTTTCATGAGGCTGTAGTTGATTACAGATTTTTATCAGGTGAAGTAAGGCAATATGTCTTGCACGTTATTTCTGAAGCATTCATGCAGCTGTGCTGCTTTATATAGAACTGCTAAAAATCTTCTTAGTACAAAATATCACCTGACACTGTTTCTTGTTAGATATAATTTTGAAATATGCAAGCATCTCAAAATAAATCTTGATGCAAACTTGGGAAGGAAGAGGTTCTGATCTCCAAAGCAAATAAAGACTTGAAATTGCCATGGGAAACGCACTAGATGCTGAACAACACTTACCTACCCACAGGACACGTAGAGCAGGTGAAATACAAAGCTCCTGTGGAGTCTTTTAATATTACTTGTGACTCCTCTGGAAGTACTAATTTTGAGTCTGACAGCAGAGTCAGTAGGGGAACTCAGTTAATGTGTGTTTGTTGTCTCTGAGGTGGCGGCAGTGAGGTCCTGCTGGGAGGGTAGTTTTTGTAATGTGGGCACCAGTCCACTGGGGAATGGGCACAGACCCCAGGGAGTTTGGAACTAAGTCACTCCAGAGCTGTCAGGGATAATGACTTTCATGCTAGAGGCACTATTTAATTAAGCAACCCTCATGATTTCACACATTTGTGAGACATGCTGCATCTTTAAGAAATGGAGGGTTTTAACAAGCACAAATTCAAAATGTAAAACCAGATGTTATTAATTTTTAAAGGGTTTTCAAAAGCAAAACACTATTACTTTAAAATAGGTTTAACTATTCAGTGCAAGAGCTACAGCAGACTTAGAAATCCAAAGCAGGCCCTATGTGGAACTGGGAAAAATTGGAGAGCAGCTAAAACTCACCACGGGCCCCTCTGTCTTGTTTGCTTTCTGTCTGTGGCTCCCCTACTGAGCACGCTTCAGTCCTCTGAGGTCTGGGATGTGCGGGGGTTCTTCACCCAAATATTTCTTTTAAGACCTGTATTGGGGTGGTGTCCCTGGAGAACACCTTAAAAAACCTGGTGGCTTTGGATACTTAGAGGGGAGTGAAACTCCTTGTTTTCCCTCTTTCCCACTGCGGCTAGAAGATGCAGAGATGTTGGCAGGTGGCAATAGCTGCTGCTTGTTGAAAGATTGGGTGGAATTATCTCCAGAGATACCTTTCTGCTGTGCCTGCCTCTGGGTGGGTTACAACCTTCAGGCATTTGGCCATGCTATTTACCCTCCCCCGTTGCAACAGTTCTGTCATACAGAAAAGCAAATTCGTTTAGAATTCTGGAGCAGATACAGCTTGTGAGTTTCTGACAAACTTGTTTGGGCTTTGGAGATGGGAATTTTGCTTTAACATCTTTTAGAACAAAATTACTTTGATGGCCGCCTGTTAAATCAAACTGATTTGCTAGTCATTATTAGAATTATTGCATCAATATTTTAACTTGCTTAACTTTGTTCTTAGAGGGATGTGTTTCAAACTCTTATTACTTATCTTTGTTTACTTATTTTCTTTGTACAGAAACATGCTTTGATATGGAAAATACTATACTCAAACTTCAAATGCCTGTATATAGATGTTTGTTATAAGGGGTACATTGTAACTTACCAGGCAGATTTTAGAGTTAATACCTGCAATCACTTCATGATTCTTCCAGTGCAGATGGTAATGGCAGATAGAATCCTAAATAAGTTAATAGATCAGGTGGCACTGAAAGCTGTAAAGATTCTGGGATGACTGGTTGGAAATTAGGACAGGATTTTATTTTCAGGTAAAGGAGTGCAAGCTGCAGTAGCCAAGATTTTAGCAAATTTGCAGTTGTTCCATATCAATAAGAAACCACTGGGTTTCTTAAAGTCCTATAGATAAATGCCAGCACTCTAATCTTACAGAACAATTCACGCATTTATTGTAGTTATTTTATGTCATTTATCACAGAATCACAGAATATGCTGGGTTGGAAGGGACCCACTGGGATCATGGAGTCAACTCCTGGCTCTTCATAGGACACCCCAAGAATCACAACATGTGCCTGAGAACATTGTCCAAACACTTCTTGAAGTCTGACTTGGTGCTGTGACCATTTCTGTGGGGAGCCTGTTCCAGTGCTCAACCACCCTTTTTTTAAAATTTTTTTTTCCTTTGGTTAAAACACTATTTACATAGCTATTTTGCCATGGCTTTTCTTCTTGTTTACTGGTGGTGATAGCTTCTCATTTGATTTTTGATTGTATATCTTAATATTAATATTTCAGGGTTAACTGCATCGTATTAGTCACTTCAGGAAGCACCTTCAGTTTACTGATTTATACTGCCAATAATGTTCTTTTCTGATAATTTCAAAATTACTGTAGTGAGTGGTATAAAAAAAGGAACCTTAGCATCAGTGGTTTATCTGACATCTTTCCACTGTTATTTTACAGATTGAAAAGCACACTTTGAAACTTAGAAGAGGTTCAGTTTCTAGATTTTGGTCTTGAAATGACACATTTATCTCAATTATAATATACTTGTACACTTTTGTCATGCTACCTTTCTTTATGCATATTTTTGCTTCCGGAAGAAATGTGGAACAAGGAACTCTGTAATGTGCCGTGTCTCATACTTGAAGAATGTTAACTGCATGTTTAAGAAATGTCAAGGGCACATACAATTTATGTTGTATTCACTTGACTTATTTACTAAAAATGTTCATATTTTTGCCTAATTTTTTTCTTAACTTTTCATGTTTGGATTGTAATGAACTGTGTGCTGTACCATTGTATTTTTTACAAGAGACATGTCTGTAACAAAATTCATAATAAAAGATTTATCAATTTATAATAGGTATTCCCCAGCTCTCCTTAGACTGATTCCCAAGTTAAGTAGAATCAGTCTGAGCCCTAAATGATAATTTTCATTGATAATGACATCAGGAAAATGGAAAAAAAATTGCTGATGTTACTATGATTTAAAAAAGCAGTAAAAATATTGGATGTCATGATTATATTATGCTTGGGGATTTGAAGATATTTCTTGTCCTATTTTATAATCAAATCAAGCTATGAATGGAAAGGGTGCTGTTAGGTTTCAGCACAATGTGCTCCACCGGACATTTGCAGTTTAAAATTAGAAATAATTGTGCTTTTTCTTGGTATTATAATGTTTGTTATTTTTGGCAGTTTTAGGATGCTGACCTAGTGCTTTTCCTATCATATAAGTCATATAAATCTTACCTAAGATGATGAAGATACTTATGAGCATGCAGTTCTTCTTCTCATCCACAGTTAATTAGGGGTGTAGAGGTTCTGAGATGCTCAAGCAGCAGGAAGCCATGGGCACTTCTCGGAAACTCCATGAAGGTGCAGTGTGATGTGCTTTAAAGCTTAGTACTAAGATTTGGCTTGGAATAGCTTCTTTCCTCACCTGCTGTTGTTTTTGTGTCCTGTATCAGAGACTACTTAGAAATGACCATGATGCTAAATAACTGAAATTGTTGTTACCAGTGACTGTAGAGAATGACACAAAAGAGAATGTATGTAAAGGAAAAACCTAAGTGTTTGAGGAGAGTTGTCTCTGGTGTATGTGACATCTTCAGTTTGCATATCTTGGCTCAAAAGTGCTACTCCTTTAAAGCTGCTTTGAGACCCACCATCTCAGCGTCACTTTGAAAAGCTGCGAAAGGCGTCCTGCTTTTCACTTCACGGCTCTCAGCCTGAGCCCTCTCTGGGAAGCAGCTCTGCTCTCTGCAGGATTCACCTTTCTCCAGTGCAGGTTAAACAGACAGCACAGGAGCCTTCTGATCTCTTACTGGGGTTGTGGAGGCTGGTGCAGCCCAAAAGCAAGCCTGTTGCTCAGCTTTGCTTTTTGAGGATTTGACTTTTACAGTCATACCGAAATTGTCAGACATGATTAAGCACAAACAAATGCCACTGATACCCATGATTAGGCACAGCTAAGGACGAAGCCAATAATAAGTTTAAATTTCAAGTTTCTTTATGGTTTTGTTTGAATCTTTCTTAGTTGTCTAGAAACACATGTAACAGTTCTGGCTGGCTTCCATTTTTCCTCTCCTAAAAAGAGAGCATTTAGTGTTGATCCTGTACTACTGAAAAACAGGCTGCTTAACTTAGACTCTTAGAGACCTAGAAAATAACCAGAAATATGTATCTTGGTGACTCATTTCTGATGTAAATAGTTTTGTGAAAGTTATTTATAGAACACATGTATAAAAGTGTAAAGTTGGCCTTTTTTTTTTCTGTACAATGCATAATATCAAAACATATAATTTGGAATAATTTGTGAATTTAAGCAGCAATATTTACTTGGCAGACAGTGCTGCCAAATTGGAAGCAATTGATAAAAACTAAAAGAAATGAATGATTAATTCATTTAATAGAATGGTGGAACAATTTAAAAGTCATTGTGGAAAACAGCAAGAAACCAGCATTTAAGTGGCCTACCACTACAGGACTAACTTGAATTTATTCTTCTTAGTATTACAAGGAGCAATGAAAATGAACACCTAGAAAAAGAGCAATTAAGGATAAGGTGACTAAAATGTCAGGTTACTAGCCCTTAAGTATTGCATATTGTTCTACTGAAAAAAAAATCATTTGGATTATTACTGCTGAAGTGAGAATTTGGATCAAGATACATAAATATTTCATCTTTTTCTTAATTTCCAGCAATATACAGAAGAAAATAATATTGACTGTATTAAAGCATCCCAATAATTTTGAAGTGATCTTTGTAGAATGAACTTTGGGTTCCAGCAATTGGTTTACTTCAAAAGAACTGCTTCCTCAAGAGACATTCTAAAGCAAAATACGAACACAACCTTATCTGAGTTATGTGTTGGCAAGGAAATACTGGATGAGTTAAAACATCAGGCTGCTTATTTTGGTTTTTAGGAAATACCAAAGGTTCACACATTCCCTCTAAAGTCTTGGAAAGAAAAAAAACACTCCACACCGGCCCAGTTTACGATTGGTAGTTCTGTGGTTCTTGTGTGTATAAGTTTGATCCCGCAAGACAATCCTTCTCCCTCATAGCAACACTGAAAAGGGCTAGATCCCATTAGGGTTAAAGCAAGAGCTGAAATTTGGCAAAAGAAATGGGTAAAACCACTGGAAATTTGAGAGTGGATCTCTACTGAATTTTTGGCATTAGGTGCTTTTCTTCCACATCTTTCATGAAACTTCTCACCACAGTAGATTACCACTGTTGATGCCTAGACGTACCTTGTCATTTCTTTCTTGGGAATTTGAAAAATCCAGCTATAGTAATCACCCTGTTTCAGATATCTTCAACTAATTCCATCTTCCTGTGGCATTTAGTTAATTTTGAACTTTTCCTACTTTCCTACTTTAAGTACCTGAAAAACCCCCCCACGATTTCAACATTGGTAACAGTATCAAATAATACAATGCACATCATAAGGAAAACACTGCAGTACTTTTGCCAGTTTACCATATTTATCTTGTAGTCAGATCGCTATGAATCTGCACTGGATGGGGAATAAAATCCAATGTTCACTATTCTACTTGTCCATTTTCATCCCTCTCTCTTATTTTCCTCTGAAGGGTGTTTTAGGTCACTCTAACCAAGTGAGCAATGGAAAAGGAGTAAGGCCATTCTTTAAACCAAGTCCAATTTCAGATTAGATGTGTTCAATGCCTGGCCTTTGTTTCCTCCTCTCCTTAAAACAGACTGTACTAACAGATCTGCAGTGCTGATCATTATCAAAGCCTGAAATCGCGACCCATGCTTGCAGTGGGAGTGCCAGAGTTATGCTAACGGCTTTGAATTCGTCACCCTCTTCTGTCAGTGACAGGGCGTTATTTCACTGATGTAACAGGTCCTCGACACATCCACTCCCTTGTATACCAAAACGAATAAACAGAGCAATGTTTCGTGCCGTGATATTACTCGCAAAGAGAAATATCATCAAAATTTCTGGATAAATTATTTCATATTCAATTCCCTAAGTACCCGCCACTCTATTTTAACTTCCAGGTCCACACCTTAATTTAAATTTGGGTTCGTGCTTGTTGCAATTTCTCACATGTGTATGGGTCTGCAGATAATTATCTTGGATGGCTGTTAAGGCCTACTTGCAAATACACAAAAGCAGGCGCAGTTGTGGTCTGCTCAAATACATGCTGGAAGAGAGTGGAATCTTTCTGTTAAATTTATGCTGATTTCAGGCTTTGGATTAAGGCCTGAATTCCTATGCAAAATGTAAGGATACAAGTCCTATCTCTGCTTAAAAATGAAGTCCTAGATGTAGTAAGAAATGTAGAAGTTTAGTAGCTAGATCACCAGTCATTAGAAATGTCAGCTGCAATAATTTCAAATTTATTCACAGGGACTTCACATCTGAAGACAACTCCAAAGGGGCATGCTTCCAATAAAAAGGAAACCTCAAAGGCCAGCTTCCTATTGTAGTTGATTTAGTACTTTTTTTCTTTACATAACTTGACACATACTGTCCTGATTACACTTTTGCCCTAGCTTGACAAAGACTAATTCTGACTTGATGTGGTAAAATGAGGGGAAATTCTGATGTGACTTAGAAGTTGTAAGTGAAATGCAGTTTGTCTTCCCCAGCACAGTGGAGAGTTTCTTGTAACTGCCAGGCTCCAGCAATTGTCTGTAAGGGGTGAATTATTTTCCTTTCTGATTTTGTAGTTGTGGCTTCTAATGTTAGAGCTCAGCAGACATGGAGGCACACACAGCGAAAAGGCTGGAGTTGGTGTGGCGATATATACCCAAGTACAGAGGAAATTAGGGGAAATGAGAGAGCTTAGAGCGGCTGGCTGTGCACACGTATACCTTCAGGTCTGCATTCGTTAGGACAAACTCTGTAAGGACAGGGAGATGGGGAAGGCTGGTACAGAACTTTTTTGATGTATATGAAGCTTTTTCCTGAGTGCAGCGGAGTTACTTGGTGGATGTGATGGACTTCATTGACTCACCAGGTCTCAGCCTTCATGCAGGTGAACTGAACGCGTCTTTCTTCTCACAGAGTCTTTAACCTAATGTTTCCTCCTACTCATGTACTTCTGGGAGAAACAATAATGAAATAATAGGAAAATGGTTGAATTCCCTCCTTCATATGGAAAAACAAGGGTAAGAAGGCCTTTTTCAGTTTTTTATCCATGGTTAATGAGATGACACTTCTTAGAAGATATATCAAGATGAAGGTAAATAACTGAGGGAGAGGTTCTCATATGCAGTGTTGACCCTCACCAGCCTCTCCATGGAAGGAATTTGGCATGTTTTTTTGTTTCCTCCCCATACATAATAATTTTCAAACCTACAGGTTTTGAAAGGCCCTGACTTCATTCTGTACGTGGCCACCCAGCAAGAAGGTCTAGAGTTTCAAAGTATCTTCCATCCCCTTCAATTTATGTGCAAACATTCAGCAAGATAAATGACAATTGTTGCTCGTAGGCAATGTGGGAAAAATTAGAATTGAATTATTGTTCTTGATATTGCACGTCTGCTGCTCAGTATGCAAACCACATTTATGCAGCCCCTATGGATGTACATCTCAAAGAAAAGGAAAAAGAAACTTCTTGAGTGAGAAAAAATGTTTTATTAATAATCACAGGCTGTCATCCACCTGAAAGTAGGAGAAAAAAGCCAATTAATTTCCTTTACTATGGACATACTTTGGTCCACTGACCTCATTGAAAAATGTTGATCTTTGGTCACGACTGTATGTTTCCAGAAGATAAATTGGGATCTAAATCTGCAGCAAATTATCTGTTTTAGGGTGCCTAGCACTTAATGCAAAGGAAGAAAGAAAGACCTCATTAATTGAAAAATGAAGTAACATCCCTTCTTTTTCTGAAAGACATAAAATTCTGGAATAAAACTTTTGATTTATGTCGAGAAAGTAACTATTGAAATAATCTCTTTTGTAATTTTTCCATGAAGACTGCGTATTTTATCAGCTGTTCTACATGCAGCTCCTGCAAATTCTGTTCTTAGTGCAGAAGCTGTCCTTAGAGTGTTTTGCAGCCTCTGTCTGTGCTGAACGGATCAGAGATGGATCAGAAATTGCCTGATCTCTTTCCAGACCTAATCACTTAGACTAATATTCTACCTCTCACGGGTATTTTCCAGTGTGGGCTCAAAACTATACTGTGTTACCAGAATAAACTTTTGCTTAGAAGCCTACGTGACTACATCCTAAATTTTATTCTTTAGTGTTACATCTCTTAATTCTTAAAGAATGCATCTAATTTTCCAGCCCTTTCCATTCCCACATACTGATATATGAGATAAAGCGAGGTTATCTAGGTACACTTATGGCAGTATGGTGACTGTCTCTATGTTTTCCTGAGAGTAGCACAATGTCTATGAGCTCTAACTTACCAGAGTGCATACAGGTTGATGTTGAAAAGTCAGACATGCCTGTTTCTCTGCATTGTGTGGATTTGACCTCATGGATTGCCAGCTTGTATGTGGTTGAGGTGAAAAAAAAAAAAAGACACAAAACCCACTGAAATGCAGATCTGCATAATATGACTGCAATCCAGGGAGGAATGGTATAACATTTC
The DNA here is from genome assembly GCA_013390045.1 of Picathartes gymnocephalus. Lineage (NCBI taxonomy): Eukaryota > Metazoa > Chordata > Aves > Passeriformes > Picathartidae > Picathartes > Picathartes gymnocephalus. The sequence goes on along the minus strand of WEKY01045014.1, from coordinate 28,671 downwards.
TGTCACTAGAAACTCCGGGAACAATATTTTTAGATTAATAAGTGTAAGCAGCAAGAATTCAAGTTTGATTACCTTTGTAAAGGTTTGTTTTAAGCACTTACATTTTAAGATTTATTTATTTATTTTAAGTAAGCCTCTGGGACTTATTTTGTGCTAATGACATGGCCAGGAAACAGCAGAATTCCATTGCTAAAGTTCAGATTGATTGTCACAGTTTAACACTGCTTTATAGCTTCTATGGAACAAAGAAAATATCACCTTTTAATATATAGTTATAATATGCAAAGGAAGGAAGGAAGGAAGGAAGAAAATAAATTTAACAACCCTTCCTATTTCCAAAAAAGACTTTATTATAGAAAGGATTATTGTTTAAAAAATTTGCATTGTTTCAGCAGCCTTTTCTATCCAGAACCTGCCTTGTAGGTTTAGATTAGGTTAAATGGAATAAACTAATATTTTATTTTTCTTGTTAACAATGAAGAAAAAGATCAGGGATATATTTATTATTTTTTTATTAGATTTCTGTTATCTGCCTGATGCAAAAAAGAAAAAACTGAAAGGGAGTAAAAGAAATTGAGGTTTCTTACTTAGAGGTTGGGCTATTCTATTAATAAAATAAGGCCTTTGAGAAGCTCTTTCCTCCATTAGTGCTGTTTGTGTGGGTATGAAATCATTAGCAGTCAAAATTTAAATGAGATTTGTGCTGTTTGGGATTGATCCGTGCCAGACCCCTCCAATATGCGATCTTCTGAAGTCCACAAACACTTTTATGGCATGCCTTGACACACTTCCAAGTGTGCTGTTGTATGTGAAAATCTACGTTTCTTGCCTTCTGCATGGTTTAAATGGACGGAATGGGTTAAATCGGTGTGGCAGCCCTAACTTTGGGTAGTTAGGTTAAAATTTCTATTGATCCCTGGGACTGCCACGTGCCAAGCCTCCAGGCATGGTGCTTGTCTTCAGCGTTCGTGACCCCCTGAGCCTGCTGCGTTAGGGGGGAGATCAGTGCTGCCCCACAGCTTGTCCTCAGCAGCCTCAGGACAGCTCCAGCCTGCCTGCTGGGCTCTTACCTGGACAGGAATTCCATGGGAAGCCAAATATCCTGTTCCAATCTTCTCTTTCAGATCAATCCATAACGCACAGCAGTGCCTTAGGTACACTTTTACAACATGTGATCTACTCCTACTAGTATATTTTTTCAACTTCATTTAGATCTGGAACTAAACATTAATTCTATATATCTATAATGGCTTTCGCTTCAAACTGGGGCAATTTTAACTTCTGCTTACAAAACAAAATATTTCATGCCAAAGCTTATGCACATGAGTACCCTTAAAGTGAAAGCTTTGTCACACTTATGACTTGAAAAGTCAGAATTTCTAGTTTTAAATTACAGTTAACAGTCAAGAAACATTCATTTTGCACTGTGCAGTGAGCTGTAATGTATGAAAAATGCACACTGTGAAGCGTGTTTTCTTGTTTGCCAACTTTCCCAGGGATGACTAAGGAACAGCTCTTCACATCAATTACCATTGCCCAGCACTTACACAAGGTGAGGTTGATTGACAGGAAGACCAAAATTAGTATTGTGGAGCAATTGTTAAGGTTTAGGAGCTTCAGAATAAGAACTATCATGAAGCTGGGGAAAAAAAAAAAATAGAAAAAAAACCAAACCAAACCAAACAAACAAACAAAAAAAGAAGCACATCACAAAAAACCCAACATAAAATCTTTGGTGTTTAAGTGAGAAGTTTAAAATAAATTATGCATGAACTCTAGACCAGAAGTGCTTAAACATTTTCCTTGTTTTATCTGCTTGCCCTTTGCTGGGAGATCAGGCGAAGTCACAAGTTCCACTAGTGAATCTATGAGAGACAAAAGTTCAAGCATCTTTTGTTTCAATCTCATGGTAATTGACATCTGACTGTCCATAAAAATATACTCAGTATTAGCAAGGACACCCTGTCAGAATAAAGTAAATAAAAAAAAAAAAATAAAAAAAAATAAAAAAAAAAAAAAATTGAGCTCTGATTCAGATGTAGAGAAAAATATTTCAAAAGAGAATGTATTTTATAGACATGCTAACTTTTATTGCATTACAATTTCCCAGTATATATTTGCAGAGTAAATAAGAGCTATAGGTTTTAGTTAAAGAAAAAAGAACCTTTTTATTTCCTTTCTCTGCAGTTGGCTTGGACGAAAAAAATTATTTTCTCCTTTAGAAAAAGGAAAAAAGAAAAGCATAGGGACTATAGAGAAGTAATTTTTATGTATTTCATAACACTTCCATTTCCTAACAGCCTCTCTTCCTCTTCTACCATAGGATCAATTATCATCCTCTCTTACAGTTACAGGAAAAGGTCAAAAGTGAAATAAGAAAATACCAGCCTTCCTAAGGGAACAGATTCATAATGTGGAAAGGAGCCTGTAATTTGGCAGCTGTAGCTTTGGGAAGCTAAAGTTGAGTACAGGAAGAAATTGGAATGTCTCTTGGATGGGGAGATAGTGGTCATCAGAGAGTGCAGTTGACACGATTTCTCTTTGTAGAGCTGACATCGGCGTGCTTGGTGCTGTCACTGAAGGAAGGCAAGCAAGGGCTCTGTTTTATGCCATTGTCAGTTCTGCTTTTTTGTCTCACATATCATGCTCAGAGCTAATTGTGTTTACTGTGCTCCTGCAAAGCAGGTAGTGAACATTTTATAATTAACTGGGTAATTCCAACCCTCCTTTTTTTTCTTCCAAACAGTGTATAGATTTCCTTCTATCTCTCCCCTTTAACCGGGTTTGTATTGGTATGCACATGGCTGATATATTTTATAATTTGTTATTTTGCATCTCTGATACATCTTCAGTTTATCTCCAATGTAAATAATGGAATTTTTATGCTTTTGAGTTTGGGATAAGGCAATGTTAGACTTGCATTTTGTGCTTTGAAATTAAGACATTTATTTTATTTTTTGGCTCAGAACTAGTTCTCTTTTTTGACTTTACACATTTGCCAATTCATTTGTGCTGAATAATATAATCATTAGTCTATTAGAAGTGAAGATGGCTAAAGAAGGAAGCAATAACAAGAAAATGGAAGATGGAGTAAAGATAAATCCAGGTTAGACCTTAAAATAGAACCTTACATGTTAATTCCATTCCCCGCCACAGGGTATGAAATGATGTCCTTCCTTCTGCAGGCTGACAGTGCAGTGGGGGGAGATCCTATTGCTATAATACTTCAAAAAATCAGATCCTAGGTCTTTAACTTTCATTAAATGCTGGGAACATATATTAAAAGAAAAGAAAAAATCAATAAAAGTCATCTTGTGCGCTTAGTTCAGCTCTAGAATTGGTGTTCTGTAACTTTGTATTGTTAATACACATCAGTCTATTATTTAGAACAAAATTGCCTATTTTCTCATCTAAAGTTGTTTTCTGAGTTTTGAACTGGGTCAAACAACTCAAAATATGAAATGTCTCAGATGTAATTGGTGAAAACTTGACTGAAGAAGCAGCATCCAATTATTGCAGAGTGTTTGTTGCCCAGCAGCTCCTTTGGCCTTTTTACTCCTTAAGATTACTTCAGCCATAAGGGTCACTTTTGCCACTAGAACAGAATTTGCTTATGAGCCAAGGAAAGGAAGTTGTCCTTATAGTGGCATCAAGAGGTTTTATTATATGTATTTATAGATATATATTTTTTTTTTTTAACTGTCAAAGTAATCAGAGAAATCATTAAAACTTTATCTTCTCTTGGGGATTAGATGTTTGTTTCAGGCCTTTTTTAATGTGTTGTTTTACAGCTCACTTTTTGGTCTGTGTGCAGAAGTTGTATGTTCGGTGGTGTTGGGGTATCTGTGTTTTTTGGGCTTTTTTTTTTAATTACTGTGTGAAATTTAGCTATTGCTTGACTGTTGGATACACCTAAAATATGTGATCAGAATTAATATCTACTAGGATAGAAGAAGCTCTCCAGGCTACAGAGAACTTCAGGTGTAAAATGAGACAGGGAAGAAATGAGAAAGGAAGGTAAAGGGAACGCATCTTGTTTCTTAGAGAAATAAATGCATCATGCAGCACTGTTGCCTTCATTGAACTGCTTTAAGTGAACAGGATCATGTGTGCAAGAGTTAGCCAGTTCACTGTGCCCAGAAAAATTAGCTGACTCTTCCCCAGACCAACCATTTTACAGCTGTCTTTAATCACTGACAGACCCCTACTAATTAGACCATGCTGTCTCCTACACTGCTGATTTTATTAATAATACAGTTAGCAAAATACTGTATTATGTAGTTGCTATTGTCTCGGTTTTTACTTGTATATGCTGTCCTTTTCCCTGTGCTTCTATTGAAAACTGTTTAGTATAATATTATTTTTATTTCTAGGGAATTCTCTCCTAGACAATATAGATTTCTTACAGATGAGAAAGAAAATCAGTTTGTTTTTTATTTTACTGAATAACCTAATTTGACTTCTGCCTATACTGTGAACATGACTGTCTACAACAAAAATGTTATTCCATGTCCTTGATGTTTTTTGGGGGATTTTTTTTGTTTATTGGTTGGTTGATTGGTTGGGTTGGGTCTTTTTGTACATTCAGGTTTTTTTAGAGTGGTGAGAAATTGCGCTCATATATAATCTATGTAGTAGCAGCCAACAATTTTGTTTTGCAGCTAAAGCATAATCTTGTCCTTGTGAAATATGTGTGACCCCCAAATATTTAATTTATGCATGGGGGAAAAATTCCAACCGTTTCACAAATTCCTTAGAATGCAGATGAGAAAATAGAGGTGAACATGGGGTTCTCCTTTGACCTTTATCATTCATAATTGTTACCTGTAAGAATGCCTAAGACATGGACTTTTGTGTAGTTTACACTTCGTGTTTACATGTGCTTCCTAACTAAACAGAACAGTAATGATGGTCTTAAGAAACTCTGAAACATGGTAGACTGAAAATAATTTAAAAATTTACCCTTCATTTGTTCTTCATAATTCATCTTGCCACACTCGATAATTATGGGAGAGATTAAAAGCTTGCTTGTTCTCAGCCAACCTCCCTTTCATACTTGATCCCCACAGTGAAGTTGCACCGCTGAATTTGTGGTATCAAATTCATTTCCATAGCAGCACAGATTTTTGCTGTGGCATCACATAAGTAAAACGATTTTGACTTCACTGTGGGGTTAAGCTGCTATGAAGGGAGAAGGAAGAGAAAAATAAAACCCCCTTATGGAGAAAAAACAACTGCAAAAGCAATGCATGTGATAGCTTGATCCAACAACTGCAAATCCTGTGAGAATTCTCCTTATTTTAAGTCAGTGGGGCTGCTCAGTAGGGATTTCTTTCACACTAAGAAATAAAGAGCATGTCCCACAGCGTGATCAATTTTGTGGGTTTTTTTTCCCCTCTTGAAATACTGTTTTTTCTGAGATTTAATTTAGCAGAAAAATTTGTCCTCAAAGCATATCTATCAGGATTATTTCACGTACAAATACAATACTCGCATGCTCTTTCTGATCACATCCTAAGAAACTCAGCACACAATATCTGGCAACAGATGCATAAAGGAGTGGTAGATGTGTGCACATAAAAAGATAACAACAGTGGAATATTTTCCTTTTCTGCCTGGTATCATTTAAATATTGTGATGACAAAGGGGGTGCTTGGAGAAATCCAAGCCACCACCAGGAAGAGAGGCAGGAAATTAAATCACTGTAATGGGAACTGTTGCCCGCTGCTCTGCTAAGAAATGAAAGGCACTTTGATGATGGGTGCAGTGGGCTAATGTTGGTCAGTCTACTGGAAAATAGAATTATGCATAGCTGGTAAACTCTGATAAAATGAAGACCAAAGTCAGTTAGTGACAGACAAATACCAATTGTATTCTAAAGATTAGCAGGCTCCATTTTGGACTCATAATGTCTAAAATTCTTCTACTGCTGTTTCTAAATGTGCTAGTTTAGCAGTACATGCATATTTTTAAAGGAGGGGGAACACACTTCTAGTCAGATTTCCATTCAATGCAAAATCATTGTAATTATAACAGTTAAAGCTAGTCTAAAAATATATTTAATTTGAAATCTAACTTTTAAAAGAATTATTAATTTTGAACCATGCTTTGGATTTTCATATTAAAAGTGGGTTCTCAGGAGAGGTAGACAGAGTGTTAAGGACAGACAAAAGGTGTAGAAATAGAATGACTCTTCCCTACCTCTTAGTCTCTTCTCAAAAACTCCTCTGTCTCTTTGGGACAAGAACATACTTGACAGTGAAAATAAATGGTACAGGGGTGGTGGAGTAGAGGTACCTGGAACTATGCAACAGTTTGAGCCATTCTTCCATCTATAATGTTTTTGAGCTGAAAATCTACTTCTGAATTGAAACGTAATCTTTAAGCAAAAATATTTTATTGTTTTAATTTTGATAAATGGGACATAAAAGTAAAAAATATTCTTGTTTTGAGAAATGTAAAAAAGAGCCAGATTATAAAATGAGAACCCATTACACCTAGTGAAGTGTCATGGATGGCAACCACACCAGGAAATTAAAAAGAAAATGCTACAGATCTTTATAAAGAAGTTGGCACCATATAGATGGAAAACAGTCTGCAGGAGAAATTAACTCTCTCTTTCTCTAGCTGACTCTTTAAGAGTTTCCCTACTGCTTTAGCTGGAATCTAACAGATGGTATAGAGAAGATCAAGGCCATGAGCCCATGTCATATAGTAGACTTAATTAAAATTTCTATTTTCTTATCCATTATTTTCCCAGACTCCCAACAGGGCATTTAATGTGCATGAAAGGGTAAAATTGAAGTTATGCATACGGAGAAAAGTCCATGAAGAAGAAAAATGTTGAGTAATTTGTCTTAGTTATGGAACCACAACTGAAAATAAACGGTGTGCGATTCACAAAACTAAGTTGCCTCAACAGTGTTACCATGTGTCGTGGTTTAGGAATGGTATTCCCTAATTCAGGGTCCCCATCAAGGCTCTCCAAACCACTCACTGCTCTCTCCTGCTTCCCTGCTTCCCTGCTTTCCCCTCCCCTGGGGCACAATTGAGAAAATTTGAGGCACAAAAGGCAAAGGTAATGGGTTGAGATAAGAACAATTTACTGTAAATAGCTATGAGATAAGAAAATTTACAGTAACAGCAATAATACTAATGACAGAGGGCACAAAAGAAGCAAACAATTCAACAGAAAAAACCCTCTATGATAAACGATACTGGAGGTCTCCCTCTGGAGGTGTCTACCAGAAGGCACTCCTTGCCCCTGGAAGAAAGGTCCTTCCCCCTGGCCCCGGCAATGAGCTGAGGTGATAGAGAATAACTATAACTAGGTCCTGGCCATGCCCCCTCTCAGCTACTGCAAAAATTAACCATGTCCTGGCCAGAACCAGGACACCATGGTGGATCATTTACTGAAAAAGACAAATTCATCACTCTCTCACCCCTAGATTACCTATTTTAGAAACACTTTATTGTATTTATCAGTTTCTGTTTAGGTTACCCATACAAATATCACACATCTCACGATGACTTAGATTTTGCAGTTGCTGAGTATGAGCATCAATTCTTTAAGGTAGTGAAGAAAACAAAGCTCTTAACAGAATTGTTTCATGTGCTGTGGACTAACCATAGTTGCTTTGTTGATGCCAAATGTGAAAGAGAACATACACGTGCTGTATTTTACTGCACTGCAGTTTGTATATGAGAAGTCATCAGCAAGCCTGGAAAGGGGGAGTTAGCCTGCATTCCCAAAGGAACAAACCCCTCCCATTATACAATTATGTTGTAATACAGAAAGATGTAATTCTAGAATGGAGGATGGTTATGAGAGATGTGACTATTGCCACTCAGGAGCCACAGGGTCAGTCAAACAGCAGGTGATCTGGACGGTTCAGAATGAGGTGCCCAGGAGTAGGTGTACTGCTTAATAAATCATCAGGTTCATTCAATCTGTTCATCACAGAATATGATTATTTTGTTTTTTCATTATACAATTGTGCCTGCATTTGTGTAATGTGTTGCTAGCATGGGAAGAAGCCTTAGGAATTCAAAATAGCTATAAGTGAGCACAGAGGGCTAGACATCACTCACAGAAGGAAATACATTAGGAGATGAAGAAGTAATGACAGGATGGAGAAAAAAAATATAACAATTCTGTGTTTATCCAAAAGGGATTTTTGGGAATAGACTTAGTTCTGACTGTTTTTCAGAATGCAATTGAAGAAATACATTAATGATTACTCAAGCCCCATGGTATAATTGCAAGTTTCATTCTTGATATTTTGTCAAGTTTCATGTTTCTAAAATCAGGTTAATAACCCTCTTGGCGATACTCCTGTACAGACCAAGTATATGTAGAGTTATCTTGTCACCCATGGCAATATATTTTCAACTCTCTGTATTTTTATTCACTTCTTAGGCAGATGCCAATTTATTTATTTTTTTTTCCAGACTCATCCTAAGTACACGAAAACTGTTAGATGGGTTGTCCGGATTCACTCTGAAGGTCCTGCTAGGACTTTTGTGTTCTAGCCTTTTTTTTTCACAAGTTTCAGTTTACTGCATAGTTGGGGTTGCTTAAATAGTGATCTTCATCTGTGTACGCACATTCACTCTGTTAGAAGCTACATGGTGCTGTGATTTATTGATTAGTAATAATCTAGTTTGCTTTTCTTGTCCCCAGTGTTTTCTTCCTTTTCAGTATCCATGGGTGTGTTTAACTTATTCAGTCTAGCATCTGCTCAAAGAAAGTTGAAAAAGTAAGCACTGTATGAGTGTACCCTTATTGAAGGAACAGTTTTTCTTCCTAAAAGTATGTCTTAGTAGAAATTAAAATGAGCAATAAATGAATAAAATTTCAAATCTACAGAACTGCAAACCACAGTATTTAATCAGTATTTGATCCATAAAGAATCAAATCTCACATTCACAAATTAGGGGGATTCCCTGAGGAGACATTTGGTTAATATTAATATTGTGTTACACAGCAACCTGAGTTGGGGTATAGCAAATACTTTGCAAACTTCTAAAAATAAAAATACGTGGCTTCCACTCAGATGGACTATGGATTATGTTTCAGTTTTGCAATTGTTTGCTACAGAGCCTCCTCAGAGGACTAAACTATTCATTTTTAAACTTGCAGTTGTATTTATTCAGATTTATGTTCAGGGATGGCCCATTCATTAAAAAATATTATGTTCACTGAAGACATACAGTTGAGATACAAAGCAGAATTTTGAATCAAAAGATGTGTGCTTGAATGGTCTGTGGTGGTCCTTTTGGAAGGACTTTCTAGCTCTGACTTGATAAAATAAAAAAAACCCCACCAGATTTAAAAGAATCATGAGTCTTGTATAAGACAATAAGGCTGTCTGTTAAAAGACATATATATATATAAGCACTACAGAGTTTTTACCTGCCTGTTAGCAAGAAAAGAAAGTAAATACATAAAGCAAATAAAGTTAAAAAAAATTAAATTTCCCTAAAATAAGATCCAATGCTGATTCCCATTATGTTTCCTAATGATGCTCATTACAATCCTAACTACATTTTAATGCTGAATTCTAATGCCTCCATTCATCATTGGGATGAAATACAAATGCTGACAATTGACACACTTAAGAAGGTTCACAGGATTCTAAACTGTCTGTGCATATTTATCAGAACAGACTAAGTTATGCTGGTTGAAGTTAAGGAATACCTCTCAAGGCAAAACAAAAAAAAAAAAAAAAAAAAAAAAAAAAAAGGAAAAAAAAAAAAAAACTAAAAACAGATGAAAAAAAAAAAAGGGAAACAAAACAAAAATCTGAATACAGATGGAAGAAAAAAATGTAAGGGTCATCCCCTGAACACAACTATTGGCATTTACAGATTTTTAGGAGTAGCTTTCTTTTCACTAATTTTTTTGGCTCATAAAAACCTTCTTTGCAAGAAAATACTAAATATAGAGAAAGCAGAAAAGAGTGGAGAAGAGCAAAATATTCTGATGATTTTGATAAATTAATTTGAAAGTATGTTACCAGCAGTTTCATACATTACAATCTTTCACATTTATATATTCACTCTAAGCATTTGAAAATTATTAACATGCCTACTTAGCTTCTCAAAATTGTCAGTTGTCAGTGTACACCTACCTCTCATGATGCATAGCACACCTATAAAATTAATGCTGTAAATTGATCTTTACGATTAAAAATAAATTGGTTCCAAGATTTGAAATGCAAACATCTCAAATGATTTATTTAATCATTGCTATGCTTTCCTACATTTTCTCACTTTCATATAATAAAATCTCAACAAATGTGAAGATCTATGATAACGCTGAACACTAGATCTCAGTAAGTTATTTGGTGCAAAGGAAGTTTTACCTGCGTGGTTGACAAAGCTGAATTCTGTTATATGTGTATTCTAATTCTCAGTTGTCCAATATAATACAACCCCAAATTTGAAACCAGAGGAATAAAGTTTTTTGTAAAGCCTCTACTACAGTGGATGTAAATATATTAATTCTGTGTGTGTAAAGCCAAATGTTAAAATAAAACTTCCGTTAGATACTTCAGTTAGTGGTTTTCATATAATATGGTTGTCTTTGAGAACCACTGAAACTGTACTACTGATTTTTCACTGTTAAGATCTGCCTGTGCTGAACTAACCCTGTTTATGGTGGCAAGAGGCAGGAACCAAAGTGCTTCTTTCTAGAAAATTTTACTGAATCTCTCTTCTTTCTTGTAAAACTCTTTTGATTCTTCTGTTTGTTCTTCGTGCTCTAGATTGTTACATTTATTGTATCAGAAACATATTATTCTTTCCACTAACCACTATTTCAATATTTTATCATATTATTTTCTCTCTTTCTCTCTTCATTTTTCTTTTACAGTGCTTTTCCTCTCCACTTTCTTTTTGTTTCTTTAAATTGCCTACCCAACTATCCTACCTGCACTTCGGCTTCTTTTAAACAAAACCCTCATGTCCAAGTTGCCATGACATAGAAATGTAAAAATATCCTCAGTCAAAACTTTCAGTGTCCTTTCAGTAGGGCAATACCTTGAGGGATTGATGAGGAGGAAGATGGGGGCTGCATACCACAGTGAAGCATTTTAGAAATAGGTAAAGACAGTGCATATGTACACATACAGTTGATTTGATATAATGCGTGCAAGTGATTCTCTTGGAAGAATTTCTGAAGACAGAAAACAAATTGTGTTTGTAAAACATTTAGGTTTAGTCTTCTGTTTGAACAGTTTCGTCAGAAAATTAAATTTAAAGCTCACTTCTTTGCTTAGCATTTGTCACGTTCCATTATTTGGAATGCTTTTTCTTCCAAAATCAATAATTTTTTTTTTCCCATTTGATGCTATTCTGCACTTCCAGTTTTACTCTTTTAGCAGAAATATATTACTACTACTTTTAACCAAAGCTCATTATTTAGTGGCTTTAGAGCGGCCTTTACTAAAA
>WEKY01045014.1:0-17125 GCA_013390045.1 Picathartes gymnocephalus | reverse complement strand
AACAACAACAACAACCACCCAAAAAACCCCAAAAAAGTAGTAATATAGTAAATGAAGACTGACTAGAGTTAAGAAAGTTCAAAAGAAATATATTTCCTTTTCCATCTGATGCATAGTTGTGGGCAATCATAAAGCAGTATTGGAAGGCTCGGTATAAATATTGCTGTAATACAGATATAAAACTTTTAGCCAAATTACCTACCACTTTTGTGTCCAAAAATGGAAGTCTTGAATGATAACACTTAAAATAAGACTAAATGGAAAAAATCCACATACCCAACTTCAAACATGGCACATGCAAAGACCTGTGTATCTTTTTCTGTTCTATCATATTTATATCCTTCAAAATAACTGCTGAAAAATTCTACCTATGCTCATATCTACTTAATTAATCTTTCTCCTCTTCAATTACTTGCAAAATATGGGTTGAAAGTGCCATCATAATCCATTTATCTAGACGCAGTTAAATGATATAATTGAACTTCAAATAAGTGTATGGGATATTGCATGGTCTTGCCCTATAGCAGTGTTCTACAGATTGGTGATTTTTTTTTTTTCCTTTTGCATAGAAAGCAATAGTGGCAGGTCTTGACAACAGGTATACATACTTCAGAACTATACTTACATTAGGGTAATCTGAAAATACTCTGTTAACTACTACTTCACTTGTAAAAAAAATCACATAACCAGAATATTCTCATCACTCGCAAATGTGGGACAAAGATCTAACTAGACTTACGATCTTTGAAAGAAAAATGGAAGTGGGAAAATGTTGGCTTTTTTTGCAGGTTATCCAAACGTTCAGAAATGGACAGATCTGGCTCAGTTTTCTTCCCAGCCAAGGTTTGATATAACCACTAATGCCATTTTACTTTAACAGAGTTCACAAATGGGACACTGAGGCTCTGTATGAATCTCGGCATTCTTGGAAGTTTTGTTTCTGATCAGAAGATCAATAATATTTTTTTAAAATAATAATGATGCAAAATATTGATGGTGTGATAGGAAAAGCTAGAACAGAATGGCTCATCAAAGTTACAACTTGTCTCCCTTCTTGAGGCAGACAAGTTGTAACTGCAGCAGTGCCACTTGTAATGGGGAGGTAAATGAGAGTTTTTTCTCATGGCGCTCTCAGATTTTATGTACAACAAAAGAGTCCCTGAAATCTAAATTTGAGTACAATTAAAATCAGACAAAAATTGATGCACACAAACCATGCACACACCTATAGGGGAGACTATTCAGGTTAGCTGGTGCTGAAGAAAAGTACAGGAACATGATTCTAACAGAACAATTATTTCTACATCTCATGTAATAAAAATGAAACTTTGCACAGCAAACTAGTCTTTTAGACAGTCTTTGATTTCCTGTAAATATATGTCTAGATCTTTAAAAATGAACACCTAATAATAAAGCAACTTTTAGTCTCATCGTGATCCTTTCTGTGTGCTCTTACCTGGAGTCAGAGTGATTGATACCCAAGTTATTTCCTGAAATGTAAATGATTAAGGTAATCCCATTAGGAAAGATATGAAACTGTAAATTTCTTATGAAGTAAAAATTACAGTGTAGTCTGATGTCTGGAGAGCCATCTCACGGCCCTGCCAAGAAATAAAAGGAAAATAGATAAGCTAGAATATACATCATGTGGTCTACAGGTCTGTACTTGCTCAAGTGAGGTTTGTTGCAGTTGACTGAAAGTCAGTGTTTCATATTTGCAGTAATTTCTAGATTATCTACTTGTCTGAATTGCTCCCATACTTTGAATATGGAAAGTATTTTTTCTGCATTTTGCAATGGATTTGAGTCCAAGTCTCACCCAGAAGTCCTTTGATCAGCATGATGACTTCTGGGTTTATGTTTGATTTCTTTTCTGTAAAAGAAATTTGCACCAAAATTCCTGATCCCCTTATGGCTGTTGTTTACAACTGAGTATTGAGCTCCACAGAATTACATCTGGAAGATACTAATTCACTTTGAGCTTTTATACTTTCTTTTCACATCTTGTCTTCAACGGGAGCCAAGATTGTATCCTCTTTATAAAGGTTATCTTCTTAAGACACGATTACAGAAATCTATTGTGCTGTTCTCTGATCCAGAACCAGATTTTTTAATTATGTAACTGCCCTTTAAATAGATACATTTGTGCATTAGAAGGCAATCCTTTCAGCGGGAGAGAAGCAAACAATGGAAGGGCATAATTCTCGTCATCTGGTACAAAGTGGAAGGGAGAAGGGTGAAGACAAGTACTGAAGGGGAGAAAAATGTTAAGAGGAGCTAGGTATCATTTATCAGTAGCTTACTGCAAGTGGTTGTTGGATGCTGTTTCCCATCTATTTGGGAAACAGAGAAAGATACCCAGAAGAAATCACTCTGTTTCATATTTGCTAAATGGTTATCAGAATTAGTGGCATTTGAAGTAGGTGCTCAGAGAAGCACCATCACCTTGCCCTTCACAGACTTACTTTGCATTTTGCCAGAGGAAAGTAAATGGGATTTGGAGAGCCATGGGGTCTAGCTGACACAGGCCATAACATAATGTTCTACAGAAGAGATGAGAATAACATGTTCCAGTGAACTGTCAAAGACACACTTGTGCTTTTAGGTAACAGTTTTGATTTTCATTGACTTCCCAGGAAAACTGTCTGATTTTCTTTCTAAGAGCACAATATGCAACCCAAAGGAAGAGATCCTAGTCTTGTGGGGAATGTTGAGCCTAGTGCAAAGAATTAGCCAGTTGGTCACTGTGAGCTTTTTCTTTTTCTCCCTGAAAAGACTGTGCTTGTGGTTTTAATTTTCAGTTAAGTTAGAAAATTTATATTGTAGTAGGAAGATGTTGTTTAGGTTCAAGATTGCTTCTATCCTTTGCTTATCCTAATTACCTTCTATTTTTTTAGGTTCAAGATTGGCTCTATCCTTTGCTTATCCTAATTACTTTCTATTTTTTTAGGGAAATCTGTGATGTGAGACCTGACACCAAGCTCAAGATATGCCCTCTGAGAGAACTCTCTCTAATTTGTTGCAGCTTTACAGTTCATTTTCACTGCATTAACTTGGTTTTGTTGCTATGGTCTTTCTCTTTCTTAAAATGTAAACCTTGCTGAGATAAACCCTTCATAAAACCTAGTCAGCTGAACTTTGGGGATGCAGTGCCTAAAAGAAGAATGGGATTTCTCCATGTAGCTATGTTTAATTTTTGCATTTATTTGTCTGTTTACTGAGATATGTTGCAAGCTTTTCTAATCTTTTAACATCTACCAATCCAATAAAGATAGATCAGGGTTCCCTCATGTTTTTTCTTGAACCTGCTTTTAAACATTAAAGTATGGCTCTTGAGTCCAACATTCTGTTATCCTACATGAACACATTTTACATTCTCTCAAACTAGCACATTAAACCCAGCTTTTGAACAAAACTGAACTTTTGTTTCTTGCCTTCACAACTCCTGAGGGATGTAATTTTCAGAACTTCAGTTGTCAGATGGTTAATAATAATTTTATAGCTTTTAAAATAGAGATTAAAATCTAGGCATTATTAAATTTGTTCTTTACTAACACTGTTTTCTCCTTATCTATATTTTCTTTCTATTTATGGTAGTTGCTCATCTAATAAAAGCGTGGAAAAGTCGTATTTTTTCATTCTTCTAAGAAGGCTGAACAAATAAAGCTCACACTTCACTGTCTTCATGCCTTTTATCAGCAATAAACTAGTTCTCTCTAGGAGACCGAACTGAAACAAATTTCAGTAGGAGTTTGGTCCTCGTACGGAGCTCAAAATCAAGCCTAATTGTGTCCTAAAGCCTGCAGCAGCAGAGCACTATCAATAAATTTTTTAGTGTTAGAGGTGTTCAGAGCATTTTACACCAAAGTCCGTTTGTCTGATATATTTCACAATGCATAGATTGTAATTTTTAAAAAGGCAAAAAATCCCCTAACAAACAAACAAACAAGCAAACAATTGCAACAAGATGTAAAGTCAAAATTGAAGATATTAAGACTTGAAAGTTTATAACTTTTCAAAAACACTAGATGCATTTTTCCCTTCTGAGCAGAGCAGCTTAGTAAAACTGAGCATTCAGAAAACCTTAATGGCTGGCAAAGATTGTTTATTATTTGAGTTGGCTTACCAAGGTGCATTCTTTTTGTTCATCAGAATTTACAATATATGGCAACGGCCGACAGCAATTTGCCTATGGGGTTTGCAATGTGGAGACCTCCTTTCTTCCTCTTAGTTTCATATTTTCAAAGTTCAGTTAAATGAAGCAAATACATGAAAGTAGTATCTCTGGTGTTTTATCAGTTGCATTTATGCTCCAGATTTTTGCTATTAAGATGTTTGATACTTGAATTAATCTGCCTGCCAATGCCAACAGCATTTCTTAAAAACACTTTAAAAAAATCTATTTTTGATGATGGCAGGTTGATATATTTTTGGTGTTGTTTTCTGATCTAGTTACTGATATTGTTCTTAAGGCAAATCTTGATAGCCTGCTGAGGTGGTTCCTATTTGGCAAATTTTAAATTTAATTTCCACCTTAGATACTGATGATCAAAAAATTGGTGAAAGCTGCTGTTCCAGATGTTAAAAATGTCTTGACTCATTGAAGAGAAAAGTAGTGAACTTGCTGTGCTGAATTACATGCTTCAGTATTTTTCTTCTTGGAAAGCAAACCTCATTAGATGAATGGTGAAATTTATTTTAGCAGAAAAACAAGCAGCTCAGCCCTCAGATACTTATATATCTCATTTATATCTGAAACATACTCTCTTGCACAAAATGGCAGTACATATAGCAGTTGGTATATCTAAAAGTGCATATCCTAAAGCATTATGTTTTCTTTTTCACTGCTTTACCTATCTGCAGAATATCATATTTAACAGAGATTTTATACAGTTCAGGACTTGCTCTATACATTTTGCTGTATGAAATTCAGAAAAAGGCTGGAAGAACTTTGCCAGAATTCATCAAATGTGGTTGAAATGAATTTTTGCCAGCTCTGAAAGAAGATGTTTACTTGCAGTAATTCTCTGTAATTCTACCATATCCTCGAGCTAAGTGCTTGGGCTGTGAGTATGATCTGAAAGTCATGACCAGTTTTGGTCTCTTCTGCAGCACAGAGGAGGAAAATGTGGATTCCATAAGTTGCCAATACATAAGTTGCACGTGTTTAAGTTGCCAAACACTTAAGAGAAGTGCTGTAGTCATTTATTGTATTAACTGGGCCTCAGTGAAGCTCTTGGCTTCTTAGTTAATTCCTAATAGTCTTCTGTCTTCTTACTTGGTGAGGATGTGCTGGCTCAATTAATTAGGTGTTAAAAGAACTTGCTACCAGCAGCATTGTCTTCTATTTCTCTGCTAGAAATACTAAAATACTTTGTCCTGGTTTAAAGATACAGGTATACCAGAGAGAATGTAATGTAGCCCTTACTTAGGAATGAAGATTTAGAAATATAAGATTTAAAATGAAAGACAGTTATTAAAATTGAATTTGAATTTTTTTTTTTTTTTTTAGGAGACTGGCTTTCTTGTTCTATTTCTTACTGCCTCTCTTACAGAACTTCATAATCATCTGTATGGACCCTGTGCTTTCTTCTTTCTCATCATCATATACTCTGTTGACCTGCCATAAAGGCTTCTCTGTGTATCTATTTTGGACAAAATATCAGTGTTCAGATCAATCTGTTTAAACAGTTCATTATGTCCTTCAGTAGCCTTTGTGTTCTCTCTTACAGCAGGAAAATAACTCTACATATAAAAATTGTAACAGACTTCTCCTTCCAAATCATCTCTTAAGCCATAACTTAGTTATGCTATGGAAAATATTTTCCAAAGTGTGGATTGTGTTGGGCACTTATTTTAAAAGCCTGTCTGGGGTTAGGTGCTAAAACAGATCCATTTGGTCCGTGAGTTCAGAACAGTTAATTGAGTAATGTTCAATCAATATTTAGGCAACTATTTATTGATTCTTCGTTATATTTAAGTTCTTATTTTGCAAGTATATTTGTGAGTAAAAATTTGCATTCCT
This sequence comes from Picathartes gymnocephalus, assembly GCA_013390045.1. Lineage (NCBI taxonomy): Eukaryota > Metazoa > Chordata > Aves > Passeriformes > Picathartidae > Picathartes > Picathartes gymnocephalus. Next base: position 11,100 of record WEKY01045014.1, on the reverse strand, counting down.
ATGGATTCCTTTCGATTTCCACATTTGTTAATGCACATTCTGGTTTTGCTATATGGCAAAGTTTTCAGAGCTGGAACGAGAACAACTAGGTAAGAAATGAGAGTTTGAAAAGTATTTCTGAGTCAGCTTACACTTTCTTTTCTGAAACCCTTCACTAATTGTCCACAGAATTTATTTCTTTGGTTTCAGTATTTGTTTCCTCCTTGTGAAGACTGTCAATTATAGAATAATAAATAAACATTTTCATTTTTTCCTAATCTGAAGTTATCATAAGTAAACACTATTTTGCTACATGTTTTTGGTTTTCTTTTTTAGTTTTTTTGTTCGTCATTTGTTTGTCATTTGGTTTTTATTATTATTATTATTATGTACATAGTTGCTAAATTCTTGATGAAGAAATTTTTCTTAAAATAAAAGAAAATGCATCCTATGTTAACAACAATAGATATAGTTCTTCAATATCATATTAGCCTGGGTTTAGTGAATGTCCATGGTACATTTTTCTAAGTCCTGCTTCAAAACGTTGCCACTGATAATTAGAGTGCATACTTATTTTTGCATAATATAATATTTTTACTCCTTTACCTCTCTTCATTCTCTCCCATTTTAAAAAGCTCACAGTATCTTTTTATTTCTGTATGTTATACATTTTTCACCATCTAAAGAGAAAATGGGGCGCCAACCTGCTAATTCTTTTAAACTACTTAATTTGTTCCAGTGCTCACAATATTTATGTTTGTGACATTTCTGGATCATAGATGGGTTATTATGTGAGCATTTTTTAAGAGAATCTCCATGTCTTAAACCTTTAAAAATCCATTTAATATTTTCAAGTTCAATTTTTAAGTCAACGTTTGTTAAAGCAGTTCAATTTAAAATAGGTTCAAAATTCAAACCTCTGCACATTGGTTCCACTTCAGCATGCCAAAGAGACCTAATCCTCACAAAAATGCTATTTGATCCCAGGAAGAAAGAAAGATAATGGATTGACCCTCTACATGAAACCATAAAACAGAATTCTGGGTTTCTGCCATTCAAATGAATAGAAACCGGCAGCAATTCTAACACCCTTCCAGTTTCAATTTTATTGCATCTTCAGGCATCATGCTGGAACGGTAAACATTTTAATGGTCAGACTCTGTCCACTTATACCATTACTATTTCCCTATTATCTCCTATTTTTTGTGTGAAACGGAAACGAAAAGGTGTCAGATTGTTGCAAATGAAATGAATGGAGATGCCATTTGCATTCATTTCAGTTGAAGCAAATCCCTTTCTTTCCCATTTCTTTGTAGTCCTTCAGAGAGATCTCTTACAGCTCCTGAAAATCCGTGAGCCAGGCACTATATTTAGATAATGCTGCTGAAACCCCGTGCATCAGTCAGTCACCAATGTGATAATGCTAAACCTGTCTCTATAAAGAGTCCATCATTTCTTTTTAAATCTAATTGATTCAGATTAATAGAAAGATTTCAGCTACACATGCTCTGAAAAGCTTATTTTTTTTTAAAATAAGGATGGCTCTTTAAAGAATCCAGAGCACAAAAAAAGCCATATAAAAGCTGATCAGCTTATATATTTGTACCTTTTTCTTTAAAGTAAGCTTAGCTAAGGCACTGTCCTGTGTTGTCCTTATAAAAGATGAACTTTCATATTTCCATTTCTTTGGCTAAGATACAAGTTGTTAGTGTCAAGTCGTATTTAATTGTTAAGCACATAATATACAGCATTCTGAATGTACTCTTCCTCCAGGCTGCGTTGGTTTTGAAATGTTCCCATTACTGGGCGGTCTCCCATACAAGAACTTTCCTCTATTTTTGCTCCCATGTACCTCTGAAATTTGGGCAAGTGAGCCCTTAAAAACAGAATTCTCTGTTAGGAAAAGAAATTGTTTGGAGTAAATTGTGATGCCTGAGGATTTCCTGTGTGGAGATACCTCCTTGGCTGCCATGACAGGAGACCCCAGATGTGGCTGATCCTCAGGCCTACAAGTGAAGTAGAAATAACCAAGGCGTTACTGAGGTGAGGAAATTATAGTGTTGACTGCATGATCTCAAGAACCAGTCAGCTAAACTGAGGAATTTGGTTTTGCATTTAGAGTCAGCACTTTAAGCTCAGAAGGTTATTGGGGAAAAATAAGTATGTTTTTCAACCCAATACTGTTCATTGCCCCAAATCGGTAGCACCTGAAATGACTTGTTGCCAGAGGATTTAAAAGGAACACGGTGATTAAGTGGGGATGTGTAGTCTGTAATCACAGCTGTAGACCTGCTCTGCAACACTGATACTCTGGAAAAAAAAAACAAACCAATACTGCTAATTGTAACATGCAAAGAATAACTGAAGATTAATTCTGTTGTGTTTACTTTCTTCCTATGATCCTGTGGAGAGGGGAGACTTAATAGTATTTTCTTCTGTATTGCACATAAGAACACAAAAAAAAAAATACTAATCAGAAAAAGTGCAGTAGGACCACAAAATTAATTAAATTGTTGTAAAAACAGCAGTCCCAGAAGATGACATGCAAAGTGCCACAGACCAGTAGTTCATACATTTTCATGTTAATGTGTTTTGACAAATGAAAGTTTTTGTAGTTTTCAGACAGAGTTTAAAGGGATTTCCAGATTGCTTTATGGGACAGTAGCATGTGCCCCTCTCCAAATAAAAAATTGTTGCTCCATCTGTGATTTCGGAAGGGCTACCACTGCCCTTCTTCTGGACTTGAGGGGCTGAGAGAGTCTTCTCTGATTTCACAGAAAGACTGACAATCTCAAAGAGCAAGGATTTAACCGGAAAAAGAGATAACTTACAGAGAGGAATCTGAGCAGTTTTTCGAAATATTCAAGCTCATGCTCTTAGTTTGTATGATTTAGTTTTAGGTATTCCTGCAAAGACAGTCCTGGAAAGAAGTGTGTGCTGGGGAGGCCCATGGGCCTAAGAGCTGGAGAAGGCTCTAGGTGCAACAATTCCAGCATGAATTTTAACAGTGTATGTAATGCACTGACTCAGGATGAAAGCAAAATACTCTTATGATGTGCCTTGATACATAAACAGAGACAGATATTGTAGTTAGGTGTTCGTAATTACATGTACAGCCTATCTTTTGTACACAAAACTCAGAATATAACGTTTCATGGTATTCTAGAGGCATTCTTTTTTGTACCTTGACAAAATTCCTGAATGTGTGATAGAAATGGAGGCATAGATCCATGTAAAGGTTCTTTATTAACTGAGTTCCAGCCTGGTGATAAGCTCTCCACATTTCCTTGTGGCATATATACTAAGCTTTCTGAAAAAGAGAAGCTTTAGAAAAAATCATATATCAGCCCAAGAACCAGGCTTTATTGTTTCACAAGCATGGAAAAGTCCCAATCCACAGCAAATTTCATACCATTTGGAAGCTAACGATAGTTTCAAGCCAGACTATTCCATCTGAAATCCTTCCAGGCTGTTATAGTTCTGATATGAATTTGGATTCAAATGTTGTGTCTGGCTCATATGAAATTAAATACAAATTCGCATCCAAGCACTCCTATCTTTGCCAAAGTATCCAGATCTGGTTTGAAATAACTAGTTGAATTTTATTCTTAAATTGACCTTTTTTTTTCTTAACCAAAACTGTCTTTCTCACATATGATAAAACTAAAAGAGTGTGGTAGAAAAGAATTTTCCAACCACTTTGCGTAAAATATTCTATGACCCTGTGTTTGCCATTTTTAGATTACATGAACAATTTCTTGCAATTTCATGCAGTTAGAGCCACACTTTTAATCAATCAGCTTGCAGAAGGATAAACATATTTATGTCACTATGCACTTACTTTGGTTACTAAAGGCGGTTATTTATTAAGTTAAGACCGCAATTATTACTCACAACGTAAAAATATAAGGAGTGGTGGTGGTGGTATAGGAAAAAGACTGAATTACTTAAAAATTGTTCCTTCAAAGAAGTTCATGTCTATGTACCATGTGGATGGTGAAAACATTTTTTCTCCTTGTTCCCTAGTGATTGGAGAGGATTTGTTATCTACCCAGATGACATATTCAGGTTCAGATAAATTAGATCATATTAATTCTCCACCAGGTTTCTCTGATATTTATGGACGTTTTTCTATATTCTTTCTCCCATTGTTTCCCAAGCTTCTTCTGTCCTTTCTTCAGTAAGAAGTAGTCACTATCTGTGTTAGATAAGTTGACTATCTGTGGTGGAATCCTCAAGCTGGGTCATGGCTAAACATCTTTATGCTGAAGGTTTATAAATAATTTTCATCCCATCTACACTTCCCCCTAATTTTATTTATTTAATTTTTTTTTTTTACATTCAGTGAGCCAGGGTGGTATAGTTGTGCTGATTACAAGGTAGGGAAATTACTGTCACAAGATGTGGTACAGGTATTGATGTCAGAAAAGGAGCAGAAAAAGTTTTATGTTCATCATAGGTTTCCAAATACAACAATTTGAATGCAATGTCTAGCTCCAGAAGTAATTAGTGTCTTTGCAGTCATGCAGAAAAAGTCATGAAAGAGCACCTTGAAAATATTGACAAAGCCTCCCCATTATCTTCCTTCGTCCTTCTTAAATCCATAGGTAGAAACTGAAATTCTGTCTTTTCAGGCTGTTGTCCTAATAGATTTTTGTTATTACCTTGTATTTCATCTGCATCTATGTCTTTTATTTTACTTAAATTGTAAAGCTTTTACTGTTACCCTCACTTTCATATTTCCTGCTTTTCAGAGCATAAGTGGTGTCTAAGCCTCCAGTATACTGTCATGATAACAGTAATTAAACAGCAGCAGCACTGAATTGCCTAATACAGAAAGGGATTTGTGTACTGACTATTGAATGGGAAGGTCAGAACATAAAGTTTCTGTTGTATAATTCTCCTGACAGAAGCTCTACATCCAGCGTGAGTTTTGTTTCGGATTTACAAGGTGCAAGGGATGCAACTTCTTATTGGTTTCTTTCTATGTCACTTTAGAGGCTGTGTTGGGAGTGAAGATGGAGGTTGTAGGAGCAAGCACAGCTGTGAAGGAGCAAGAACAGCACTGTTAGCTTCAAAAGTAGTGCAGGGACATTTTTCCTGGGCATACAGAGGCTGTTGTGTCCGTATTTTTGCAATCTGTAAAGTTGAAGTTGCAACTGTTAAAAGTTGCTTCGGAAGAACAATTAAAAGGAAAGAATCAGCAGGGATTTTGTTTTTAAATCCTCTATTTTCTTATTCAGGAGTTCAGAATTTTCCCATTTACAAAGCTTCCTATTGTAGCCTGTTAATTTACAATTTAAACTATCAGCAAAAATGTAACAGAAGTTACTTTCTCCTATACACATAATGCATACACAGCCTTCCGTAGGAAACAAGGACTGCAGGGGTTGTGTACAATTTTTGCTCTGTTTGTTGCATAATGCAGAAAGTCCTGGTAATCTAAAACCTAAGCAGTTTTGTGAACCACCGTTCCTGGAGAGAAACATTTTATATGTTTCAGTAATAGGCAGAAAATAAGTTTATAAAGTAACCTAAGGTACAATCATAATTTCAGAGCAAATCCTGACAAAGGTCCTGAATAGAGCATTCTGTGCTCTCCAGCAAGTGCCATTTTCCTTCCTATCTTGTTGCTTTCCGTGTACATGACAATAGGACCTGCAATTGAAAGCAGGCGGCAAGACAGGCATGACCAATAACACTTCACTGCTTTACTGATTCTTTAATAAAGTTGGGAAAATCAATCCTATTTCTAGCTTTTCTCGAAGAAGCATTGCCCAACAAGATAGAGAATGATGAATGCTGATCTCTTAAAACCACTAAAGTATAAAGCATTACAAAAGGGTTTTTTAATACAACAGTGTGATAAAGCGGGTTTCTGTTGATGAATCACAGTGATGTGGCTGTCCTAACACTTATCCAAAACTGTGAAAAATGAAGTCATTAGTAAAAATAAAATGCAAATATTACTGAATGCTGGAACATTTTTCTTCCCATGTTTCAGGTTGGATTTTCAACTCGCTGTGTGACATCTACATACATCGAGATGAAAATAAGATGCATAAACTTAGTTTCTCCCTGTACCTCAGTAAAAATTTGTGAACCAAGAGAGCTGAAATGCCACCTGCTATTAAACCAAAGCTGTCTGACAGGATAAAAGAGAAACCAGGACAGATGAGTATCATACACAAAGCATGAAACGAACATTGTAGTTACAATCCATAGACCACACTCTGCCTTTGAATACCTAGGAATGAAACAAGGAAACTAAAAGGGAGAGAACTTGCTGCCCCACCATCAGCCAAAGACTAATATCATAGTATCTCACAAATGCTGAAGTTAGGATGTTAAGATGCAGAATACTAATTCGACAAGTTATGCCCTGTCACAAGCCTCTATTCAAATCCTACTTACACCCTCAATATGTCCCTGACACTGTCTGGTTGCTTCAGGATTACCCCTGGGATGAAGATTCTGTTCTGGTTTTACAGGCAGCAAACTGTTCCTCTCTCCTGGTAGAAGAGGATGGAGAAAAAGAGCTGTGGGCTCACTCTGTGGAGTTTTTCTCCTCTTCACTCCTCTGAAGGAGGTTCCCTCATCAAATGAATCATGTTGCTGTTAACTGTCCTCTGAGCAGGAGCTATAGACAGGGCAGTTTGTCATTGCCTGGAGGTACATGTACCTACAATTGATCAATATAGTCCCTCCCTAAGAATATGTTTAAGTTATTTTTTCTCTTAGTAATAGTCTGGTTAGAGCTTAATGTGGTCTGATCTTATTTCAGACCATAGAAATGCATTTATGTTTCCAACTTGCATGAAGCCTTCAGGCATTGCAATCTTCTGGCCAGAACAAAACCCTGAAGTGTAGTGGTCATCAGTGCAGATAGTATGGGAGTAGCACATTTGTCTTTTGCATTCCATGCTACTGTCTCGTACGATATAAAATTTTAAGATGAGGTTTTGATCTTTTATCCACAGGTTATCTTTTGACATTTTGGCTTTTCAAAAAGTGGTTTATCAAAAGCTTAAAGAGAATGGTCAACAACTTCCTTACCAAGCAACCCCTTTCCTTTGAAGGTTTATTTAATCTGTTTAAGTCTTGATAATGGCCTGGGTAAGTACAGAAGGTGTATTTCTTTGATGTGATGTAGCTAAGTAGTAGGTTGAACATTAGGGTGGGAAGGTATACTAAAAATAGACCCAAATAAATAAATCCAAAGCAGACTACCAAAAGAACACTTTTCTCCGCACTTGTTTCTTTGCTCTGAAACAGGAGGAAATAAAAAGTAGGATAGGTGGAAATCACATTAATATATGTTGCAGGGAGAGATGCTCAGGTAACCATATTTGTAATTATAATATTCACAAACACAAGTCTGCACATCTAAAAAAAAGAAAATAATACATAAGACTGTTCTTTTTTTTTTGGAGTTCTTTGTCTTAGTGGGGGAAAAATATGTACTAGGCATTCAGAGATTTTGGTTTTCCTCATTGTAAGTTAATTTAGATACGTTTCTGAGTTGCACATCTCCTGTCAGAGTGTAGTGGTTCTGAACCATATCTTGGTTAGAGATGCCCCAGAGCACTGTTTCCCAATACAGGACAGCATGAATGAGACTACCTCTGTCACTCACTACGTTTGCATAGCGTAGCAGGATGGGTTTAGCACTGTCAGTTTTGCTGGTGGGTTCTTGAATACCCCTGGTTATGTTGAGGATTAGGCTGGGAATTGTAAATAGATCATAGGATGTATGTCTGCCTGGGTTTCACCCCAGCTGGCAACCAAGGCCCAGGCAGCGCTTGCTCACTCCCCCACCAGCAGGACCGGGGAGAGAATCAGAATGGTAAAAGCCAGAAAACTCATGGGTCCAGATGAAGACAATTCAATAGGGAAAGCAAAAGGCACACTCACAAGCAAAGAAAACCCAGGAATTAATTCAGAGCTTCCCATGGGCAGGCAGGTGTTCAGCCATCTCCAGGAGAGCAGAGTCCCATCACGGTGACTTGTGCAGACAAAACCATCACTCCAAATGTTCCCCTCATCCTCCTTCTTCCCCCTGCTTTATATACTGATATGCAATTTGTCACACGGTCTGGAATATCCCTTTGGTCAGCTGGGGTCACCTGTCCGGGCTGTGTCTCCTCCCACCCTCCCAGGCACCCCCAGCTTCCCCACCAGTGTGGCAGCACAAAAAGCAGAAAAGGCCTTGGCTCTGTGTAAGCCCTGCTCAGCAATCACAAAAACATCTCTGTGTTATCAACCCTGAGTTCAGGACAAATCCAAAACACAGCCCCACACCAGCCCCTGGGAAGAAAATTAACTCCACCCCAGCCAAAACCAGCAGAATAGTTCAGATTTGAAGAGATTTCAGATGGTCTCTTGTACTTCCCCAGAACAGAATTAACTGTGAAATCAGGCCAGGTTGCTCAGGGCTTTAGCCAGCGAGACCTTGAAAGCTCTGAGGGTGGAGACAACCTCTTGGGGCAGCAAGGTAAGATTATCCTGGAAGGAACATTTGTTTTCGAAATTTGATCCACCAGAGCAATCTTAAATTGAACATTTATTTTGTCTTTTTCATTTTATAGAATTTCTGCTTCTGAAAAGTAAAAATTATTTCCTCAGCACTTCTTAGCTAGAACAGATTGATACGAAAAAACTGCTAAGAACAAGAAATTGGAAAGGTTGCATTAGAAATGGATGTAGTGGCTTTCCCCCTCTATGGACTGGAACAACATCTTTCTGTCCTTGGATGTTATTATGAGACCAGTCTGAAGCCTATTAAAATTCAGGGGACTCACCCCTGAGTGAAAATATTCTAAAAAGATAATTTGATTTGATTTGCTAGACTAACCTTCACATAATATGAGTGAATAGAAGAATACAATTTAAAAAAAATAAATTTAGAGACAATGAATTTGAAATCAAATATAATTTGACTACAGGGAAAAAAGAAGCCTCTTCACCATTCATAATGTGTGTCTGAAAGATAATCAATACAACATTATTAATCCTGTTAATAATGATTATTAGCTTATTCCATAACTGAATTGATATTTAATCAAATAGTGTAAGCTGTATTCCTCTGCAAAATGTAAAAATAGAGAGATTAATTAAGTATAGGGAAACATCAGAAAAGGAACAGGATTTTCTTTGTAAAATCTGCTAATAAATTCTATCAGACATCAGTGGCTGTAAGACAAAATTCTTCTGATAACCAATGATTAGACAGTATTAGTTGAAAAGTTACTTTTGTAACAGTTTCAGTATAAATATAATTAAATATAAATATTTCACCAGTTAAAAATATTGCATGCAATTACTTGTATCTATTTCTGGAATAAAAAAGAAGAAATAGTATTCTTATTCTTTGGTTAATCAATTGCTCTTGCATTTCTGTGAGATTTGGAGTCTTATTCCCCCAACCACCTATCTAGAATATGCATGCATTTTATCAGAGTAAGAAAGTATTTTGCAGTTTAGATGATCCATCAAACAAACAGTGCAGAGCTGGAATGGTACAAGTTTGTCATCCAAAAATCAAATTTGTGATAGAAAGCTCCACATATGCATCATTTCCTTCACTGCATTCAAACTCCATTTGATGAGACTGACTTACAGTCCACATCACTGACTTCTCCTGAATTGCATTGTCTTTCCAAAGCCATGAGATTGATTAATAATGCACACACAGTACTATGGTCATCAGAGCATAAATGAGAAAACAGAAAAATATTATCAAGCATAGTAGAATTTGTAAAGTTTATCTATAATATACATATAAGCAAAGACAAAAGGGTGAATGAGGTTCTGGAGTTCTGAACTGTGACTTTTGACTTCTGGCAACCAATGAGAAATCATGAAGTTTAACCACTAATATAAAGCGTTTGCGTGCTTGATGAATACATTACGTGAATTGTAACAAAATTATTTTCTTTTTCTCATAACATTTGTTCAACTGAAGGTTTTTTTATGCAGAAAGGGGAGGTGATTTTAATATATGGATAGTGCCAATTGCAAGCTCTTGGGTGGACAATTTTTTTCTGTGCCTAATATGCATTGTTTTTATGTTATTGAATTTACATGGGACACAGAGCACAGATTACTCAGTACAAAGATCTTGTTTCTACTTGCATGGAGAGGAGATCTGGACAGAGAGAAAATACAATCACTGGGAAGTGTCCCATCTCTATATAATACATCTTGTTAACGCCAGGGAGTCACAGCAGTTGAAGTAATTAGATAAGGCTTTGTTCCTTTCACCTAAAGGAGGAGCCATGTGGTGGCAAAATAAAAAATTGCTAGACCACAAGTATTGTGGTTCTCTTTCTACTGAGTTGTTTTCTTCTGTAAAATACTTACTCCAGAATATCGGCATCTATAACAAGGAACATTTATACGTTGCTACGTCAAAATTATGGGTGTGATTTTGAACTTAAGTCCACATCATCAATGGCAGGTATGTAAACTGCTTCAAAATGGGTTTCAGTAAGAAAACATGTGGCTATGATGCTGCTTCCTCTAGGCAGATTCTGCAAGTTTTCAAAGCAAAAATAAAAATTCATCATTTCACAGTAGATTGAGGAATGATTTGCACTGAGATAATTCTTGCAGCAAATCTGTTTTTATGAGTTCATGAAAAGTCCATGTGAAACAAAGCAATCATTTTAAAAATAAGTCAATTATGAATCAAATAGGATTTCTCACACTCAAATTGTTACATTGAAAAGAACAGGAACAGAAATTAAAAAAAACCCAAAAACCAACATAACCACAGGAATCGGGTGATATTATCTTTTGTGTTGCAGCTTCATCACTGTTACAATCTGGTTATTAAAACTGTTAGAAAGATACCTCTGATCGAATTAAGGTGCAAATGAGACCATATGCTGAAGTCAATAGTATGAATTTTATTTAACAGTAAATGTGAGGAAATGAGAGCGAGAAAGAGTGACAGAGACAGATTAAGTAGCAAACACCACCACTCCATGGATGTTGATGGCATCATCTTGATACTCTTCTTCTAGTCTTCTTGGTGGTGAGGATCCTGGAAAACATAGAATCCAAAGGATTAGTATGCAATTTGGCCAGATGGCAATGCCCAGGTACCTCCCCTGGCAG